>NNCF01127796.1:117563-127645 GCA_002313205.1 Laupala kohalensis | reverse complement strand
TATATATATATATATATATATATATATATATATATATATCATATAGCAAATGTTATATAACACTTTGCTTCATAGTGTAAACGAGCCTTAAAATGTGTTTCTTGATAGATTTCCCAGAGATCTACAGATATCGTCCAGACTTTTAACCACATGAACCATGGTACGCATCCTTCTGCGTAAGTTTCACTTTGTGTATAAGCATTTAGCAACATAATGTGTCTGTAATATATGAGAAGTTGTTTTTTACATTAGACATGATAAATTAAAAGACATGGAACAAGGGTCGATTTTGTTTAAAATATACATCTTTGCCTTACAAGTAATTTACTCGGTCATCAAATATTTAGATGTAATATAGGAGTAATTCAAAATATTTAGCAATTAATAGAAATATCTTAAGTGGTTCTATATTAATAACGCTCTCATTCTTATTTAAAATTAACTAATTAAGTTAACTTGATGAATAATATATGAAAGATTGGGGGACCTTCAGATTCGGTAAAATATGAAATTACGTGGAATGAGTTCCAAATAATGTGTAGATGGTTTCTTTGATGACATCTGAGTGTTTAAATAGTTATCTTGGAGTTCATAGAAGGTCATTTTGTAATGTCTGAATTTATATACTCACTGGAAATGATTTTTGTGTTCAAATGTATAGCCAACATACTCTTTCATCTTAATACATTATCTATTGTTTAACATTTCTCAATCTGAATGCGACTATACAATGAACAAAGCATCCCCAACATTCCTGATGAAAAAAATTGAACTTAATTAATCCAAATATTTATAAATTTTGGATGGATGAGTTTAATAGTTTGTGAGGACCAGTGATCTCAACTATATAAACTATATTTACTATAAAGCTCACTGTTGAGGACTTGACGTTTAACCTTCAAGTTTCTTATCGTATAATGTTGAGGCAAATTAAATAATCGTTTCCTTTTTAAGATACAGCGTCACGTACGATCGTATTGCTTCCTACTCATACGAGTTGATAATTGAGTGCTTTGGCACAATACGTGAACGATAAGGTCCAAGACTGAGCATTTCGATAGGAACATTTTCATTAATTCATTGAAATCAATCAACGAAAAACATTAAAAATTTTAACTCAATACCGATGGGAAAACACAATGTTATTACGACTTCGGGCAACGTGAATTCTCGAAGAACTACTGGAGGATATTGAGCATGTACACGAGAAATCTCAGGGCTTCCATGCAAGGTTGCCGAGGATTGAGTCCACGGCTTATAGTATAAAAGGCTATAACTGTGTTAAATTTCCAGCATGCGTTTTAGATTTTACCTTGAGCGTTGGTGATGTCTAATGCAATTAATAATTCTCTCAATTGATGCCGCGATAATAGTTTTACTCGTATTTTGTCAAAGACGTAAATGGTATCGACGATTCACCTCTGTTATACGTCTGTGCCCAAAGTTTGAAATCACTACTAAATCTAATTTTGTCTAATCACACAAATGAAGTCGTATTTGCATCGGTTCCTAATTATTAGTTATGACAGTCTTTGCACTCACCACCCAGTATTTCCTCGACGGTGCAAGAACGGGCTCCTCGTCGCTGAGAGAAGTTTTCGTCGTAAAAATACAAAGCCACGCTCGAAACCACGCTCCAATCCTCCACCGACGGTGGCAGGACATGGCGTCCCTCAAGACTCCCAGTTCAAGAATAGGATTCTGCTGGACAGATCAAAAATAAGAAAACAGAATAGTGGTAAATAAAATTAAATCATAGCGTTTGGCTGATTTATTTAATATTACCTTTCCACTGTATTAAAAACTACGAGCTTTCTTAGTAGATTCGACATTTTCATCTGAATCATAATGTTTGATCAACAGGTTTCTGACTTCGTCGTGTGTTTCATAACTCGAACATCAAAATAGAAGAAATTACCTATTCGTTACCTTACCAATGTTTTAACTTTAAATATATTCGCATTCGTGTAATCTAGTACGAAGAATCATCCCTCAATAGCAAATTTGATCTTTGAACAAGGTTATAAGATCATTGAACGCATATATAATTTGATCCTTGAACACAATTGATGTAGAATACATTCGCTTCCCGATACATACTGAATCATTTACACCAATCCCACAAATATCCCGTAAAGCGTGCGAGTTCTCAAATGTATCCTTAAATTATGTTGAAAGAACAATTTTTCTATGGAGTAACACCTTTTCATATTTATACTATGCCCTGTTGAAAACCTTAAGTAAATTTTGGTAATGTAATATTAAATAAACATGCAAAAACGAAAGTTTCATATGGATAATAATAGCCGTAATTTCAAGAAAATCATTCAAAAAAAGATAAACAATTCAATAAGTGTGACTACATTGACGATTTTAGCACATTGACGATATCTAGCGCAACTCTTAACGATGTCACGGTTCCAATGAATGTGTTGTGTGAAAACTACTTGTTTCGAATCTTAAGAACTAAAAATTGTATATAATAACTGGCGAAGACGGCATAAACTGAAAAATATAGACATTTATGGAATTTCCTTGTTTGATAAGGTATCATCCGTAAACTGTATTTCAATTCGGAAAAAAAATTGTTATGACGTCATGGTTTTATTTCCGTTTAAACCGTGTCACAGAGCTTCGAGTATTTTATTGCGTTGCGTGGTACTTAGTTGTAATTTTTCGGTGTAATAACAAAAATCATTGGAGAATGAGAACAAAAATATTTAAGACAATAATTTTGTAATGCTAAATCTTTGTTCGTTAAGCATCATTATTCTTGGTTTCCTTTAGCTAAACTTTATCAATCACAATACCGCATTGGATCATGATTTTCTTTCTTCATCATCATCCTCTGTTGTCATAACGAAAAGATAAGTGGAGTTTGAAAGAACAAATAGGGACAAAATAGTAAACCAAAGTTATTTGAAAGACATATTTATAAACGTTATCAATCATTATAATAAAACGGTATGTGTTTTTAAACAGTTTAAGGGAGTTTTATACTCACAAACTCCAATACGAATTAGTTTACTTCGAGTTCCTTGACTCAAAGTTGTACGTAATCGCAACTTTTTATATCTGATTCGTTATACCACCTAAAAAATTGAAAATCATCCCGACATTGGCAGTGGCGAAGACCCAAACACCGCCTGGAGGTGAAACCCCCTAGTGAGCTCGCGGGGAAAACCCCCAGTGATTAAAGCGAGTCAGTTTAAAAATGTCAAAAACAGATTAACAATAAAGCACATGTTATTTTAACAGCGAATAAAAGTTGTTTGGACAAATTGTTTTTGCAATATATGTGTTTTTAAAATTTGATTTATTAAATTCGAAATATTATGTTGAATGAGGATTTGTGGAATTAAAGTAAACAAGGAAATATAAAATAAAATCGGATATTCGAGTCTCGAATGTTTGACCTTGCTAGTATTGTAGTAAATGTTGTTCCTGATGTAAGTGACGTCACACTTTGTGCACTCTCTCAACTTGAGTATTGTTTTGTCCATTGATAAGATCGTTATGTGGCTGACTACTGAGGTTTACTACTTATAGTATTTACCGAGAAAAACTTTTACATTTCTCATTCGTTGGTTTCATCACAGTCACATCTAAAATCCATCAAGAGATGTCTATCAGTTCTTTAGAATACATTTCTAGTTGTTCCACAACGTACAAGCCACGATAACGGTGTCAAAAAGTACGAGGTCCACAATTCTCAGAAAACCCGAATAACACTTAAGACATGAGTAGAGATACATGGAATTATTTGACTAAAATAAGTCTACCATTTCATTCTAAACGACTTTTATCCTCCAAAAATTGTATTAGTACCATCATTTATGCTTTAGATTAATAATTTGGAGAATGCATCATGGCGTGGGACATAGAATACGTTATCTTACAAGCATACATTTTTATTTTCTGTTGGTCAATGTATTTCTGTTCGTCAAGGAATGAAAATCTAGGTATCTTACAATATGCAAAGAACACCATGATATTCAGCAGTCCAGGTAACTGAAATTATTAGACCTTCAGAGGAATGCATTTGCAGGGTTTAAGGAGCAAAGAAAGAAAACATTTTGCACTGATACACTATAATTCCATATAACATTGATATTCGTTAATTTAAAATAAAATGAAGGTATATGGTTCGGGGGAGATGTGTTGGAGTTAGGGATACCGGGTGTTTATTTTTACTACTGTTAATACCGGGCAGCTAGTGAAGGATACTTAACAGTTCTAGAGAATCCGTTATTTTATGACAATAAAAATTAATTCACTTTGCATTCATAAACAATAGAATCCCTTCTTGGCAATGACAATGATAAATATTTTTATCGTAAACAAAAAACTTTTGTTTATTTTTGAAATAATTCACCTCCATTGTTTGAATATGACCGACGAAAATCAAAAATGGAAAAAAAATTTAACTCTAAAAAATTATATATTCTCGTAGTAAATGAGTCAAGTACATAGAAAATATAATATTTGTTCGATTAATGTATAGCAGGAATTCCAATAGTAAGTGCTGTTGTAAAATATTTGTAATGTATTTAAAAGTCAGAAAATATACATCTACAAAACATGTTTCACACTATATTATACCCTACGATACCTTCCAAAGTAGTGTGTCCCATATACGACCTGAAACCCAATGAAGTGTATGTGCATCAGCCAGTGATTTAAGAAAAGAAAAATATGCGAATGAACATTGTTATTGTGATGAAACACGTGTAATGACGAGATGGGAAAAAGGTGGGATGACATCCACACCATTCCACATAAATCACTTGTAATCAGAAAGTGAATACATAAATTGTTTTTACGCTGTCAGCGTGATCGCTCGTCACCAAGTCATTCAATTCCCAGATGGGGCAAAATAAAATTTGTAGCTTTTCATTTCCATGACACAGTTTAAATAGCTGTGATGTATGAAAAGTTCACCCTCTGCGGCTAACAACAGCAGTTATTATACTCAGATACAGCAATCTGGATCCTATCTAGACGCTGTTCCTCCGAACTCGGTAAAATTCACGATGTGTCTACTGAGTCAACTCACACATAAAATGAACCTTACTGGCACTCGTTATTCGTGGTCCTTAGCTGGCGCATACGTATAAATTTTCTTACCTTCGCTATGATCCTTATTCACACGTCAGGCTGACTATTGGGGAAGATTCGTGAAACTCCTCGAGAATCTTGTCAATGATGGCTTATGAAGAGAACACGGAGTACTTTCCTATTCACATTTAGATGAAGAATAGAACGTCACTCGCCCTGCGCTCTATACTGTAGTTAATGCCGCAGTCATTAAGATATCGCTCGAACGATTAGTATATTGATACGTCGTCGAAGTAACGTGAAAAAGATAAGCGCTTTGAAACAAACATTCGTTTCCACTTAACAAACTGTCACACGGTGTGTTTCGTTGATTATACGTAGAAAGCACCGATCCTTATTGGAAGTTGTCGCAACACAGGAGTCTATGTACTGCGTAAATATTAGAATGGCAACTAAATATGCACTAATAGATCTTAGTGGGACTTAAATCTTCGGGTTTATTGTATTATGCGTGACATTAAGAGACTAATAACGAAAATAACCTTGTGCTTCGTGTATGAGTTTCGAAGGATACGTTTGCGATCGAGGTAAATTGCATGAGAAAATAATTTGTCTTGTCACCCGTATTTTATGTGAATGGAGAGTAGTTCAATATTCTCTGAAGGCCAAGAAGAGTGTACATGGTATATTGTACAGCAAGTGTGCTAACAAAGTGTGTCCGCTGACTCCGCTGGAATATGATAGGGGCGATTGCCTTTTGATCGCCATGATATTCGAAAAGGTGGTCTATATCGGAAGGCATTTGTATGATTTCCAGTAGTTTGAGTATTATTATGGAAATAACTCGATAAATTGTTAGGAAGTTTAAGGTAAAAAGTATAATTATAATTAGATAATGGTGTTATATTCGGTTTTTCATTAAGGTAAATTTATTTATCGTATGGCGTACGACACTTGGATATACATGATACATTAGACACAAACTTAACAAATACATTTAAACAGATACATTTAGTATGGGATTATTACATTGATAATAAGAGCAATTAACTGGCAACAAAGTTTACAATAACAATAAGAACTGAACAATAAACATAATTCTTAAATATTGATGTCTAAGCCATCCAGTCAGGAAATTGCAGCGTCCTTCGCTTCGTAAAAGTCCTATTTTGTCCCTGGGTAAGATCTGGTCATGCACTCATTGATAATGTGGCCAATGTCTGGCGAGGGGCTCCACAGTTGCACTGAGGGTTTGAGATCTTGCCCCATGTGTAGAGGAGTCCTAGCAAACTCCATGTGAGGTACGGATCCTGCTCTGGACTTTCCATTGTTGGCGAGGGAGCTCGAAACCAGTAGGTTTCTGTGTAGGTCACCCAATGGGAGATTGAGTTATCCGCCTTCCAAGTTGTCTGCCAGTGTTCACTAATGTTGAACTCTCCATTTGCCACTTATTGCTCTGCTAGGACTAGTGGAGGTTTTCCAGATCTCGGTCGCTTCAGTGATAAATGAGACATGTCCTTATGTACAGACAGTTCTGGGTTATTTTGGATTTTTTTCTAGCTGCGGACCAAGAAAGCTTTTCTGCGGAGGTGGGGTGGGGCGATTTTACTAAGCACAGGTAACCAGTTCAGGGGTGTACTCTTGATTCATCCACTGATAAGGCGCATCGTGTCGTTTAACCTGGCGCCTAGTTGTGGACATGGCTGCTATTCAGCCATACAGACGAGCAGTACTCAGCAGCAGAGTAAACGAGTCCTAGGGTAGAACCTAAGAGTGTGGAAGCATAGTCTCCCTACTTGCTACCGCATAACGTGTGTAAGATGTTGTTGCGTGTGCTGACTGTGGCTGCTGTTGTTTGCAGGTGTTTATTGAAAGATAAGCTACGGTATAGTGTTATTCCAAGGTACTTTGGGAATTCGTTGCGGCGAAGTACCTTATTATTGAAATACACTTTTGGAGATTTTGTGGCTTCCTTATTATTTAAATGAAAACACGTTTCCGTTTTCCTTGTGCTAACAGTGAGTCGCCATTCAGTGTAGAAATTTCTGATATCCTTAAATGCTTGGTACAGGAGGCTGTCGGTATTCTCCATTCGCTTGGCTTGGACAGCTGTAGCCAGATCATCAACATAACCAAATTTCCACCATTTTATTTCCGGCATATCGGATATATACAGATTGAAAAAGGCAGGTGCCATCACTGGTCCTTGTTGAAGACCGTTGTTCAGTTTCTTAATTCTCCTTGTTTTGTTGCTTCTTATTATATGGAAGGTTCTGTCACATAGCATATTATTGACGAGGCGTAACAATTTCTGGCACTGGATGATGCGGTGCACTTATAAAGTAGATCATCTTTCCATACTGTGTCGTATGCTGCCTTGAGGTCTATGAAGGTAACTTGTCTTGAGTCCTCATAGGAAACCTGTTTGAATGTGGCTAGTTAGACTGAGTACCTGACCCTCTCAGCTTCTGTTGTGACGACAGCCAGCTTGTTCCACTGATAGATGTTCCTCCAGTGTTGGCTCTATCCGATTTAAAATGAACCTTTCCAGAAACTTGTAGCTTGTGCTTAGGAGGGAAATTGGACGAATTGTCCCTTGGTATACCAGACCTCAGCAAGAATATTATCTTCGCTTTCTTGAATTCAGGTGGTACTTGGCCAGTCTGCATAATACGTGAAAAGAACTGGCGCAGCCATTCCCTGGTGCGCTGGCCGCTGTGCATCAAAAATTCAGGGAGAATACCATCAAATACAGGGGCCTTCCTTGTTTTCATTTTTCCAATAGCATTATTTACTTTCTCTATTGAAAATGTACGGGAGACATCGTTCGGAGACTGGCGGAATAGTTTCAGGTGACGCTTGGTGAAGATTGTGTGTTTCCTGACTGTACGAGCTTTTGCGTGAGCAATGTGGTCGGGACTGATATCTGGCATTTTTCTCACACGTGCGCTGGTATCTCCAAGATTCCTTAAGAGGTTCCATGCATTCCTGCTTGATTTCGTGAAGTCTAAAGCCTCAGTAGTTTCATCCCATTTCCTTCTACGAGCTGAATCAAGTTTTTATAGGATCTCGTCAGCAATTTCGGTGTCGTTCTTTTGGGGGGGGAGGGGCTTTAAGGGCTCGTCAACAACAAGGTCATTAGAGCGTTCTCCTGAAGGAATTTCTGATACAATCTTTCCGTCTCTTCTTTCCATCCTGGGATGTATTCCTTGCAATAGCCCCTATTGATATATATTTTTGCGGTTGCTGTTGTCATTTTTATAAATCTATTATAGTTATACCACCTTGCTGGAATCCACTGCAGAGTTTGATCAATGTCTTTAGCGAATTGTTCCCAGTTTGCTTTTTGCAGATTCCATCTGGGACGTGGGAATGACCTAATAAGCGGGATACTCATTCCAATTTCAAGAATAATCGGGCGGTGTTGACTGTGTGGAAAACTATCCTTTACCTTCCTACGTATGGGGAAACGATATGACTGGGAATTCCTAGTGATGAAGGTCAGGTCAGGGTTTGTTTGCGGGGCAAATTTAAATGTGTTTCTATCTTTCGCATAAAAAACTAAGTACATATGTTTTTCTTCAACCGAGTTTGATAGCTTTTTCCCGTTTTCATCCGTCATGTGATATTTCCAGTCGACGTGATGACTATTAAAGTCTCTAGTGTATATTGTGGGATGATGATGAGTGTCTATGACATTCTGCGGCCAAGTTGTTTTAGGGGACTTTTATATGTTTACCACTGTCAGTTCTCCAATTCTTGTCACTACCTGTTGCAAATCTTCAGATGAAAGTATGACCAGGATTGCATTTTCAATGACACTCCTCACATAGATTGCAACTGCATATTGGCGGTGATGCACCCAGGAGATCGTAGCCTCTGACCTTCTGTTGCTCTTCGTTTTCGATTTGTGTTTCCTGGAGAACGGCTGCGCCAGCTTGATTTTCCAATATAAATTTGGAGAAATACTTACTCTTAGACCTACTAAGACCCTCCACGTTCAATTGGCAGATACGGGTTTTTCTACCCAGCTCTCTAGTTGGTAATTCCTTCAGGAGAACGCTCTAATGACCTTGTTGTTGACGAGCCCTTAAAGCCCCTCCCCCCCAAAAAAGAACGACACCGAAATTGCTGACGAGATCCTATCAAAATTCCGATGCTTCCTTCTACCCATCTTCGCTTTCATTGGTCCATGTGTTCGGTAGCCAGAAAAAATCACGAGTGATCTCTCGCTTCCTGGTATGGCTGCCGTAGCTTAAGTCTATGTTTCTGCCTTGAAGTGATTGTTCTTTAGCACCACCCAGGGGACATGTGTAACTTAAGGGTTGCTACGGACGCAAAGTCGTTGCCCCCTATTAAAGTAAAAATATTTGGCGATTGATTTATTCCTTATGCCTTCAAAATTGAACGGAACTCAATAATAAACAGAAAAACAAGTTTTTATTCACGCCATTTACTAAAATGAATAAAACAAGTTTGGGTTCATTCGTGTTCTCCTTCTCTTGATACCACTGACGTAGTATCTTGTTTGTTAGACCTGAAGTGCCAGCCTCCGATGTTTTCCTTCCATGTTTGTTCGAACACCGCAAAGCCACGAAGTATCGTTCTTTCACGCTAACTTACCTACAATTCGTTAGCATCTGTCGTGGAGTGTGCATCGCTGTGCTTGTTCTCTGTGAGTGCTCAGTGAATAACGTCTTTAAAGTGAATAACTCGGTGAAATCCCGACCGTTTTCGGTCGCTTCACGGTTAAATATACGTAATAATTTTCCCTTTTTTGATGATTACAACAAATAAATTGTATAAAAGAAATTGTACACAATTTAACTGTTAAAATCGTAAATGTCGATGGGCGACGAACGGCCTACGGGGCAAGCCACTTGCGAGGCTCTCGCTATCTCCAATTAAATGGAGGACATCGCTGAGGTATCTTCAGCAAGTCTCATTTCCAACGATGCAGGTTCTGATATTCATCACGTCGACTCTATGATGAAATCAAACACCGACGCAACCTACCAGCAAGC
>NNCF01127796.1:38062-80341 GCA_002313205.1 Laupala kohalensis | reverse complement strand
ATATATATGTGTGTGTGTGTGTGTGTGTGTGTGTGAATTATCAAAGAATAGGTTTAAGGAAAATTTACTAGCAATATGTTTTAAAATTTGCGTAAGTTATTATATAACCTATTGTAAACTTCTTGTACTATTATGTGTATTATTTTTATTTGTTATGACGATTGTTTTATACATGTTTCACCTTAGTATATATATTTCAGATTATTATTAAACTTTCTTATTGTAAAATTTTTCATAAATCATTTGTGCAAAGTGTTCTAAAACATATGTAAAACCTATGCAAAACTGGAAATAAATTTCAATTTCAATTATTATTATCATATCTTTGTATGGAGTAATGCTGATCCTTGTTGATATATTTCAATTTCGAAAAGTGATGTATTTCTACTAAAAACGAGTTCATAATGAAAAAATGTCTGAATATTGGTATGATAGATACGTTTTCAACTCAATTTTGATAGGAGGGTATCAGTTCTGCATAATCATGTAGTATTCTATGTTATATAGCTGAACTCTGGATTTATGTCCTGGAGTAAAAAAATATATTGTCACTGAACAATATTAACAACATCAAAGCTGCTTATAAGCCTGTGAAGTGCATTTAAAATCAGTCGATTTAAATATTAGATTGGACTAAACACATATAAAACTGTAAATTATATTAAGAATTAATTTCATGGCATTAAAAAAAAATTGTATTACATTTCCGAAGAACAAGGAGAATCATTAGATAATTGCCGTCAACATGATGAATCATTACATTCATCAATTTCAAATTTATCTCAAATCAGTATCACCAATATGTGGGTGTAAGTACATGACACTAAGTTTTAACCTGCTCTTACCTCAGTTCACTCCTTGTTTGATTTTACTTAACACTAAGTTTTGAGTCAACGTTCTCTTCCTTCCGCTTCGCATTCCAATCTGCGGTCAAATGTCGGGAGTTGCTATGTTTATGCTAAGCAAGTGTTAGCTGTAAGCTTTGCTATTGGCCACATTCTTCGCAGCAGTAAACTATTACTTGTCGACTTGCCTACCTTCCCGTTGCCATGTGATCACTACGGCACGGCGTCATGCATTTTTCGTAACAAAGTTGTGTAGAAGGTAGAAGAGGATTCACTGGTTCCGAGAAATTACTATTAAACAAGTAGCCGTAAATGCAAGTATTTCAAGAAACAAGTAAATAGGTACACAAAATCGCGTAAAAACTTCTCTAATGAGAAAAGTAATTATTGAAAGATATCTTACAATGTTGTAGGTTTTTTACTTAATACCTGTTTATTTATGTCTGATAGAGAATGGTATTTGTGTGTTTTAATAAACATGAGCGTATCTTATTGTTACTGCTCTGTGTCCAACTGTTCCTTTGTACACTTCCTAAATTTTTTGATTTTTTCGGAGAAAATTTTATCAACAGATGACATTAACCAAGCAGATCAGTGGACATATTTATTACAACCAATGTCACTTTCCATCGTCAAAATTAATAAGTTGTAGAATATTAAATGGAATTTCATTAATATTTTACCGCAATAAATCGTCAATATAGATCTATGATGTTTTTGAACAAATGTATTTTCATGTTACATTCTCGTGTACTATGTTTCGTTTGCTGGGAAGTATAATAAGATGTTTTACAATTAGGTCACATACATTTCTTGGTAGTCTCTGGCAGTTAATGAGACTTTTGTGGCAATCACTATTAATATTTTAAGTAGTTTGTTTGGACTTAAGCATGGTTTACTATTTTACCAATTTTTGCTTACTTCTTAGTTCTAGAACACTAATATTTTCATAATTTAGNATATATATATATATATATATATATATAAATATAAAATTTATATGAAAGAATTATAATCGTACTAAAATCAATTTTAACAAACTGTAAGATATTAGGAAAACTGATTTGTGCGTATATAAAATAAACATTGTACCACTCATTCTTGAAGAAAAGAGAATAATGATTTTTATTCATTAGTTTCAGTACAGTCGGTTGGCAGTACACAGATTCCATTGCCTCTTGCAGAACATATATACGGTGATTTGCATAAAGCAGTGACGATAGAAGAACCCTGAAGAGTTGTGTTGCATGGAGCTCCAGGATCTGTATCAAATTAAAAATGTCGTAATATAATTACATAGTATTGCGTATTTACCAATTTAAAAAAGGGACATTAAACCAACATATTGAAATTGCATAATCTAAGAATACATCAGTATGTATTAATGTAAGTATGTATCTATAATCATACAGAGCGGTTGTGAATGCCTAGAAGTGACCCATTTGACCTTACAAATTTACATAACGGACTGAAATTTTGAAATAATTTGTTGAATTTTTATTTCAATATGTAACATAAATTTTTTTTTCTATAAAACGTTTTTCTATACAATGTTAATTTAGTTTATTATTAATGATTGAGTTTTCTTGATACAACACGTTCCTCATAAAATAGTAGAACTATTTACATGATTTTGTGTCGTTAAATTTGGCCATTGCCATTATGTATAATCTAGACATTATGTATAACCGTCCTAAAATCTTGACTTCCGTATAATTCATATTTTCCTAAAGTTTCTGTCTGTAACCTTCTTGTAATTGACAAAATTGTCGCAAAAACCACCAATATTTACTTACTAAAAGCTAATATAAAGAATTGAGTTATTTAGATTCTTTTATAAATAACTTAAACAATATTTCGTAAAATAAAATTAAAATTTTTTGCTAAGGTGAAAGCGGCGATGAAATTTTCTGTATTTATGAACCAATGTGTTCATGGCACCTTCTGTCTTATCACTTTCAGGAAAATATGTTTCATATATTTAAAAAGATTTATACATTGAATATGCCGGCAAAGAGTTCAGATTTATACCTATTCGATTGCCAGAAAAAACGCAGTGACTTTTAAACAACTGTAAGAAATATTTACTGATTATCATAACCATTAAATCATTTGAAGAAGTAGCACCTTGTGTTTTTTTTTCGACCAAATAACTAAGTTCCCCCCCCCCCCAAAAAAAGACTTTTTTGTTGAAATTGATTCTGTTTCCCAATAATGTGTACTTCAATGGATGGAAAAGTCCAATCTGGAGTTGCATTCAGATTCCTCTTATGACATTTTATTTACGGTGAAATAATAAATGTATTGCTATGATGAATGTTCGTTAGTAAACGATTTTTATAAGTTTCTTATCGAATGGATGTTGGTCGCAAAAGATCACTTTACAATTTTTTTACCCATCCCGTAGTGAATACTTAAAGGCTTTGAAAAGTACAAAACATTGAATAATAGAAAAAAAACTCATTATATTTCTTCCTATATTTTTAGAATACAACTGCTTTATATCATATAATATTTAATTATTTAATATAATTATATTTTTATATTATTATTTTATTGTTACGATGTATATCAGAAATTAATATTATTTACATCCAATCTGCGGGTATTTTTGTCATTACTTGAAGAATCATTGAAAATATCTGGTCAAATGTCACACTACTCATTCTTTCTAATTGGAATTTTGTAATTATAGAATTTTAATTACATTCTCTATACAAGTAGTTCGATACTCACCAACAAATTTACCACAAGTGTCACAGTAGTGGCAGAATCCTCCCCTTGGGTAATAGTCCCCACCTTCACCAACACATTCTGATTCATTTATCGCTCTACATTTCACTCTTATCATCATGCACTCTTTGTCACTTATAGATTCTTGGCACATTGTAGCTAGAGTCACTGCCACAAGACAACCGACGACTAGTAAAAACGCTATCATCACTTTTCCCATTTCTAAAAAAAAACATTTTGTATTTCTTTAAAGATTGATACGTACTCTGTTAACAACCGTGGAGTTAGTAAAAAATAAAATTCACTCATCAACGCTTCAAGTACAGAATCCTACGTATTCACTCACCTCAATACAATGTCAACACTTCTTATATACTTGCCACAAACGTGTTTTCGCGTTCGTCTTCTTTCCGCGACGCCTGATCTTGATCTGCGGCCACGTAGAACCAGTTGCGGATGTTTATTCAAAACCTGTGTTGGATGAAAACGTTGCTATTGGTTAGGATTCGTGCTACGCCGCTGACGCTTGTCAGTTCGGTGTGTCGTGCGACTGGTAGTAACGTAACCATTTTTTGTTATCCTGCCACATGCATATAGATGAGATGGGGATTCACTGGCTCATTCATTACCGTTCTTCCGTAACGAAGCAAGGTTGTATCAGAAAAGGAACCTGTTAATTAGAATTAATTTGAAATATTTTTTGGAATAATAAATTTGTCTCAGTATATATTTGTTAAACATCGAAATGATCTCTTGGAAATATCGTTTTAAAATTTTATATAGGCATTATAATGGATGATGACTATTTTAGAGCTCATTTAAGAGAGTATTAGTTTTTGTCCTTCACGTGGTCATACGCAATTTGTACCTGATTTTTGACAGTAAATATTTGATTTGTTTTGACTTTATTTCATTTTGAGAAGTGAAATGTATTTTCAAATTGGTTCCTTTTTTCATTATTATTTTAATTTTGCTCTAAATACTTTCTTTTGAGCCTTTATTTATTGCTTCTATTAACTATTACTTGGAAATAATTTTTAACATTTCAAAATCAATATATTTGTGAACAATGTGAACATTCGTGTGTCAAATCTCCTAAACCACGGGACAGTTTTTAAAAAAATTAGGGAACATTGTAGTTTATTATGTATTTATCAGGAAGGATACTGAGGATGTTAAACATCTGTACCGAAACCGTCGTGAGGGTGGCAAAACTTGATTGTGTAATACTGTGGATCTATATGCAAGGTTACCTACAATGGCAAGGAAAACAACATTGAGTGTTGTTATGAATGTTCATGAATTTTTGTACATAAAGTGCCTTGTAAACGTCCTATCGCAACAACTGCGGGAGATATGATGAGAGAGAATCGTAAAATTTTAAACAGAGCAAAGAAAAGTATCCAATGTCTTGAAGATAAGTTATCATTAATAATCGGGAAAAGTCTTACAATAAATGGAAACTATGGTGTGTTTTCCGATGAATATGCTGGGGAACGCAATGTGAACATATCGGTGAGGATGACACATGTACAGCATTTCAGTATAAATCGATGAAGGTTCAAGAAGTATTAACGCAATAAAGTTTCCACAGTTTTTGCGACTGAAGCCACTTTACTGTCTACGACATTTTCCCCGTATGTCTTTGACAAATACTTCATACTACATTATGACAATTTTTTTTAGTATGGACGTAGGTTTCCGCGGCCGGATTCAGTATAAACTTGTTTGTCGGGGATCAACCGTGTCTTATGAGATAATACTAGCAGCGTTTCGGCCATCATGCTTTTCAATGACCTTCTCCAGGGCATTGTCAGAGTCGTACAGATCTAAGTCGTTGTCGTACTCTGCGAGGTCGATAGAGAAAGAGAGAAAACTATGGGTGAACTCTTGGTATCGCTGCCTGCAAACACTCGTTTGCATATCAGCGATTGGTGTAACTGGCATGAATTAAAAGCATGTGCTCTTCTCTGAATAGTCAATTTTACTTTCAGGGAAGATAGATAATATTTACCAGAATAAAAATTATAAGAATGTAAATCGAAATAAGATTGAAAATTTGTGAAATTTTACGCACAATGTATTGTAACCGAGAGTTTTCCCTTTGCCCCCCATTTATTTATTTTTTCTTTCAATCAAACATTACAATCTCATTTGATCAATGAATGTACAATCACAAACATTTTAAATAGTGAAGTACACTATATAAATTTAACTCACAATTAAATACCGAACAACACACAAAATTACCTACAAATACAATAATATGAAATAAAACAATAAGATGTATAAAGAGTTAAGTAAAATAAAATATTAAGACAATATACAATACACAGTTGACATCTTGTATTATACACAAATCTTTTAAGACAATAGTTTTTAAGTCAACCTAGGAACAAAATTATGGAAAAGTAAAAATAAAAATATTATTTTTTTGGAGAAATGGGATTACCATTGTGGATAAGGTGGAGGGAGTTGAAGAACGTCTGTAGGCATTCGTTTTTTGTGTACGTATTGTCCGTTGCGCGTATTGTTTATATCGTATAAATAAGTCAGGAGGGTCAGATAATAATTTGTGTAGTCTTGAAGGTCGAAGAAATATTACTGATGCACAACGAAAAAAAGTATTGGTGACCAAAAACCCTGGGAAACCCCGGCATTGATTTTGGATATTGAAGATTTTTTTCCTTTATAGCAAACAAAGAATTTTTGATTTGAAAGAATACTATGTAATAAATTATGAAGAAGGCTGAAAGAAAGAACGAGTTTTACGCTAAAGAAAGTCGTGATGAACTTTGTAAAAAATAAAGCTAAATTGAAAGAAAATAGCAGTGAAGTGAACATTTAAAATTGAAAGTTGATGAAATTTCCAGAGCAAAACGAAGAGCTTGCGTTTTAGCCGAGACTCCATCTTTGAAGCCAAATTTCTTTTTGTTTATAATTTTGTGTTCGAATACAAAATTTATTTAATTTAACAATTATAATTTTTTTTTTGAAAAGTTTTGCAAAAACAGAAAGAATGCAAATGGGGCGATAGTTTTCTGGATATTCAGAATTTTTATTAGGCTTAGGAAGAAGAAGAATTTTCGCAATTTTTCAAGAAGATGGGGAATACGATAGACAAATGCAAGAGTTGAAAATTCAGGAAAGAATATTAGCAAGATACTTCGGAGAGTTTTTCAGCTGAGATCCTAGGATTTCATCAAGACCATCTGCTTTTCGTGTATTAGTTTGTTGTATAAAATTCCATGTCTCATGGGTGGAGGTAGTCAAGTCTATGTCATTAGGCGAGGGAGAAAATACAGAGGGTAAATTTGATATAGTTGGAGGTTGGAATCTATCACACAGTATTTTCGAAAAAATATGAGGTTTTGTTGATTACGTTAAAGTATTAGTGTTTGGAACAACCAGAAAGATATTTGAAAGGGGAGGAAAAGGGTTTAACCAACTTTTACATATCTTGGGATACTCTTTTGTTTGTCGCAAGAGCACACTCGTTCCATTTAGGCATTTGGTTTTAATTTTGATTTGATATTCGTTTTGTCTTTAGAAGTTGTCTTTTAATGTCTGGGTTTCTGGTCAGATAGAATTGTTGTTGTAGTCGTCTTTTGTCTCTAATGAGTAAATTAATGTCCAAGGAAAGTGGTTTTACGATGGAGTGAGCGGGAGATTTGGAATGTTTGCAGTATACATANAAAATACAGAGGGTAAATTTGATATAGTTGGAGGTTGGAATCTATCACACAGTATTTTCGAAAAAATATGAGGTTTTGTTGATTACGTTAAAGTATTAGTGTTTGGAACAACCAGAAAGATATTTGAAAGGGGAGGAAAAGGGTTTAACCAACTTTTACATATCTTGGGATACTCTTTTGTTTGTCGCAAGAGCACACTCGTTCCATTTAGGCATTTGGTTTTAATTTTGATTTGATATTCGTTTTGTCTTTAGAAGTTGTCTTTTAATGTCTGGGTTTCTGGTCAGATAGAATTGTTGTTGTAGTCGTCTTTTGTCTCTAATGAGTAAATTAATGTCCAAGGAAAGTGGTTTTACGATGGAGTGAGCGGGAGATTTGGAATGTTTGCAGTATACATATTTAAGATAATACGTGACGTCATTTATTGTTTTGTCAATTTCAGCTGTAGATGTTAACGCTCTATCAGTGGGCTGTAAGCGAAGTTTGCGAGAAGGACGAGAGCGGAAGTAAAACCAATTTGTATTGAGATTTGAGCAAGAAGGGAAAAACTGATAGCAAGAGGAATACAGAAAGAAGAGAATAGGAAGTTGATCGGAATCAAGTTCAAAGAGAGGATTGAGTGTGGAGATAAGAACAGAAGAGGAGCAAAGTATAATATCGAGAATATCATGTGGAATTGAATTTATAAGGTGTGTAGGAGTGTGTGGAGGATGTATTGTGAGGAAAGACGTAGTATTAAATAAAGTAGTACCGGAAGAATTAGCAGCTAAGCAACCCCAGTCTGTACGTTTCGCGTTCAAGTCATCCGCTATCAGTATATTCTTACGTAGTTTTTCCACTGTCGTTATATCAGTCGGGTCTAGGGAAAAAATGGGACGTCTGTGAGCCGAAACGATAAGCATATTTCCTATGTTTCTTCCAACTTCTACTATAGTAGCTTCGAGAGAATTAAGTTAAGGAGTAGAAATTCTAGTGTGGTGAATGTGTTTACGTACTAGTATAGCCGTACCTATGTTATGTGCGTGTAGTCGGAGATCGCGATAAGTAATATAATTTGTAAAGGAGAAGTTAATGTTTGGTTTTAACCAAGTCTCTTGTAACGGCTATAGTCAGTTACAACTGCCACGGTGGACTTAACAAAAAAAACTTATTACTCAGTTTAACTCGGACTACAGACTTTCTT
Organism: Laupala kohalensis; assembly: GCA_002313205.1. Taxonomy (NCBI): domain Eukaryota; kingdom Metazoa; phylum Arthropoda; class Insecta; order Orthoptera; family Trigonidiidae; genus Laupala; species Laupala kohalensis. The sequence continues at coordinate 71,885 of NNCF01127796.1, read as the reverse complement.
TATAAAAGTTTTTTTGTTAAGTCCACCGTGGCAGTTGTAACTGGTTATAGCCGTCATTTTAGTATTGTCCATTGTTAGTGTCAGTGGAAAACAAATTAGAGAGAAGTTGAAGTAAAGTTACTAATTTTGTAGACCTTGGTTCCGAACCACAAAGTATGTTAACAGCTACTTTAAATGTGGCTTCTAGGTTTTTAAACTTAATCTATTTAGGAAGTTACATATTTTATTCCAAACAGTTTTGTCGTCAGAATTTGGTCCTGGATTGACTTTCGGAGTCGACGATGTGTCTCTAGTGGTGGATTGAACGACGCGATCTATTCTTTGAAGGGAGAGGAGGGAAGTTCATGCTTCGGAGATTTGTGCGAAACGAAGTATTTGAGCCTCGCGTTCGCGGTTTAGCGTGAGAAGCGCAGGACATCCCGACCAAGTAGCTACATGGTCCTGAGAACAACTTACGCACTGGGGAACTGCAGGATGTGGATTACAAGACTTAAGTGTATAACGGCCTGCACAAAGAGCAACTTTCTGTTTATAACATTGCACTCACCAATTATATTACTTTCATTGGAATGCGGTGCACTAGTAGGAAAGTGTGACGTATCCTACTCTAACCAAAAACACAGTGAAATAAAAGAACTGTCACACGAAAACAGGACACTCGGAACACAAATTTATGACGAAATTACGTGCACATCAAACGTTAACATGGGAGAAGGCACTGCTCTGGCGGTGGCGGCCTTGAGAGCTGCTACTGCACGCACACACACAACGAGGTCGAAAGATTCACGCGTCAGTTATATATGTTCGGTTGGAGTGCATTAGGCTTTTTGGCCAAACGCGGCGACCAATCAGAGCGGACCCGAGCGGGACCGCGTGGGTCGGGTGTAGAGTCTGTCTGGGCTTGGCGCCCAAGCGCGGTGGAGCACTCAGGGAAAGTGAGAGCCCAAATCCAGTCGCGGCTAAGGATCAAGCAATGATCAACATTAAGATGGTTCGGTGTTCTGGCAATCTCTATGGCTGCTTTGATCCGTCTAGGCCACCAACGAACTTCCTCAGTAATAATACGAGTGCCGTCAAAAATAAAGTCATGTCCTACTTCGATCGCATGGAAGGCCACGGCCGATTTGGTTGTCCTACCGTACTTAAAATGTCTAATGTGTTCCCTCATTCTCTAATCCACAGTTCGTCCAGTTTCCCCTATATATTCACGACCGCAACTACAAGGTATGGAATAAATACCAGTCGACGCCGGAGGGGGGGGGGGGGTTAAACGTCTTTAACATTGACAAGTCATTTTCCCTACTTTTCAGGGGCGCTGTATGTCATGTTTCTTGAGAATTTTACCAACCTTGTCAGTTACTCATTCAACATATGGGACTAGGGCGATTTTGGAGAACTCACGGTTTTCTACATCCTCCATACGAACATTATGGATAGGGTTAAGGGCATATTTTATGGCTTAGTTGATGAAGCCATTACTGCGGAAAGTATCACGCAAAAATCTCAATTCCTGGTCTAAACTCTCTTTGTCACACAGTTTCCTTGCTCGGGTGACTTATGTTTTTAACAGACCACGTTTCATTGCTGGATGATGGTTTGACTCAGCATTCAAGTAACGGATGGTATGATTTGACTTGCAATACACGCTATGTGCAAGAGAGCCATCATACTTCTTTTGTACGAGCACATCTAAGAAACGTAAATGTACATCGGATTCAATCTCTGTAGTAAACACGATGTTAGTATGTGCAATACGATCTCTTAGGAAACGAAAATATTTAGTAATTAAGAAGAGGATAAAGATAACGCCACTGTCGTTATTAAACGATGTGAGTACATCAATAAGGTAAAAGACCTCCTGAGAAGTACGGGATGTACTCACCGGTAAGTACCAACACTTTGAGAAACATGATTGAAGACAATGCACTCATCAGCAATGCCCCTTCCATACATGATGAGATTAAACAATCATTTAAACGTAACAATGCCATGCCTAGACTATACGGTCTCCCCAAAGTTATATGGATCTTTCTTGCATAAAACGTTAATCAAAACATATTCGTAACCATGCTCTAACCTGAGTTATATCTCTCCAATCCGTGTGCTCTTGAGTGGTAGTTCTTCAAACAGCTTGTCGTCCTAATCTGTCAGGAGTCGTGCCTGCCACGGGTTTTTCGAACCGTGTGCAAATGTTAGTGGTTCACGTTTCTGTTGGTTACCTTTACGCGGTGTGACTTTGACAGCAGCGACTCAATGGTGCCGTAGGCTGTGACGTCACTAGAGGATGTTTTTTCTTTTGCCTCGTTGCATGATCATGGAGGGAGAAGGGGAATCACGAGTTCTTAATAACACGATTCTGCAGCGAGAAGCAGAGGACGTGAAAAGGAAACCTGTTTCTGCGATGCCAAGGAACTGTAATTCTAAGGGAAATAATGTTACTCTTTTATTCTGAACTCTTATTCCCCTCTTATCGATTTCAGATTTCGTTTTTAGGAATAAAATACACTGTAATTCAAATTATTATTCTTCAACGCATTTGGTTCATCCAGTCAGGCGTAAATGGCGGATAGAGAAAAGAAATTAACGTACTTTTTTGTGTGTATTGAAGTGCCTTTCAAGACTTAACATATGTAGCAGAGAATTCTTTAATCGGAATTTCTGTCATCTGCAGGCTTGAAAACGATGCAATAATACGTTTTATATTACTAATAAAATAATAGAATTCAGATGTAGCGGGAGTATTTTGAAGATTCTGTCGTATAATTGTATAAAATTATTTTACCAAAAGGATTGGATTTTGCTATTATGAAACATGCGTTTGGTGAAACATAGAAGGAAATTATTTGGAAAGCTGTTAAAATATTTTAAATAATTTCTATTTATTGAAAGAAAAACAACAACAACAAATTTTGCTGTAAAGGTGACAGTTAGAGGAGTCATGTTGTTTCCATTGCAAATAAGTTGTTACGTCTGATGTTTATCCAAGCTGCACTATCAGACTGATATGGACAAGTATGAAAGATTTGGTCGTTACTTACCTGAACATTTACTATACAAGCAGTATTATTTTTGGGCGCACGTGAGTTGTGGGTTTATTTAGTCTTTACGAGGTTATGCAACTGTCGAAAAATCCGACAACAGTGCTGTCGCTCACAATTGATAAAAGTGGTAACAGAACGACGACAAGTAATAATGTAAAAAATGAGACAAAATAATGAAAATTCATTTGTAATTTTGATTGTTTTTCATTTTTGTCTTTTATTATGTATATTGATTTAGTCAAGAAAACACCTCACCTAGAGTCCTAGCGACACGGACCCCGATTGATGAGGCCTAATGATGTAGTTCCTATACAAAATGAATTTGAAGGTACTTCGTGGTTACAAATTGTGTGACGAATTGCTAAAAAAAAAGAATTGATTAACTTTATTCGTTATTCTTGCTTCAATTACACGCGTAAGAATAGGTTGTTTTTTTTAGACAGAACAGTAGATTTACAGGCAGAACAGTAGATAACCTACAGTTAGTCGCGGTATTTCTTCAGGGTCAAGGATATTTTGCCCAGACTGTATTTATCTGTGTTCCTAGAAACAAAGCACTCCTACTCCTCTAAACACATCCGTATAACACACCCTTCCGCTTTTTTTAGTCTGTCGCTAAACCTGACAATCATGATGAAATTTATCTACATGTGCGCCAAAAAAGTTTCTTCAATAATCATTGTATGCAACTGACGATTCCGACATAGCTTTGTAACTCACGAACTATGAGCAACATACAAACGATGTATTTATCATTCTATGGTAATGTTGCTAACGCTCCACAATTACCAAGTCACGTACCTTAGATGGCCTTTTTCTTAATCATATTGATTGCATTGCCATGGTCAAAAACAGAATCCTTTGCATCGAGAGGAACACACGTAGGGCCGCTTGCATATAGCAGTGACGATGGAGGTACCCGGGACAGTTACGTTGCATCGACGACGCTCACCTATATCAAAAGATTAGTATTATCTGATTGTATACATTCATTGAAAAAAGATGAGTTTACAATAGAGCTTTAACTATATACATGTAAGCATCCACTATACATAATTTATTACTTTTAGAAACATAGTATTTATACGTAATTCAAAGGGGTTTTTTTTCTAAAAAATAAGGTACAGGACTTCCTACACTCCATTAAATCTATCGTTCTATGAAATCTTGGGGTTCTGTATTCATCAAATTATATATAATATGTGATGATAAAATGACACATATAGAATGAGATTCGATTTTATTCACATCTCTACATCATTTTAAATGAATGGTCTAGGTTCTAAGCTCATCGTATGCTGACTAACAAGAAAATATAACTCATGATAAATTAAAAGTCGTTTTCATGTTGCTCATTGGCGAATTCGCCAAAAATATTCCTTAACACTCAGTGTATGTTACTGATGATGGTTGCTATGCAGCCGAAAAAGCTTTCTAATACCAATAAGGAAATGAGCAACATGAAAACGACTTTTAATTTATCATGCTTTGATAATGCTGCTAATGTTCCACAATTACCAAGCAAAAAAAAAAATATAACTCTTTAATGTGACCAACACAAATCCAGAATATCCCCCAGAGAGGTGTAAAATGTATCGTTGGTAGGACTCTCACAGTATGCGTATTGCAGCTGTATGCATATTGTAGTAGGGATAAAATGACTGCTAAGCAAAAATGACCAAATGACATTTTCAGTTTTCTAAACGTCGTATTAGTACGCCAGATATACCACTATGGAATTCAGTCAGGCTCATTTGTCAATTATATTACGAGGAGTTTTTGTTTTTTTCGTGATAATTCTTTCTTGTTTCTAGGAAGAAAAAAAATTGATGAAACTTCGTTCGTTATCAAAAGTACTGAAAAGCGGTTCCGACCCCTAAAAACATCTTCATTCTCTCTCTCTCTCTCCCTCTTTCTAAACTTATTCAAATAATTTTCGGAAAAATTATTGTCGTCTTTTATTATGAATAAGGATATTTATGGAATTATCAAAATGAGTAATTTAATGTGCAATATTTCTTATACCTCCATATACAAGAGGCGTTTTACTGCCTGACTGACTCATTCAACAACGGGAAACTTAAACTACAAAAACTAGAAACATTAAATTTGGACAGTAGGTACTTTTTGCAACGTAAGTACCCACTAATAAAATAAAAGGATCGCGTGGAAGAAGCTCCGGTGGAACCATAATTTGTTGCAAGAATTCAACGATTTATAGTTATTATGCAGGAAGTCAACGATTATAGTTCCGAGAAATAAATATAAATTTGCAAAGTTCCATATGCGTGACACTAGAATGCACGAGTATGGATATATTAATTTTAGTTATTTATAGACAGCCACAACGATGCGTGTACCATTATAGTTTCTTTTATGAGGAGTTAGACCATATATTAAATACACCGAAAAATAGGAATCCCAATGCAGGACTTTTATTAATGGGAGATTTTAATTCAAGAATAGGTGAAGGAATACCAGACGCGCCTGTGAACGAAGATTTTCATGTTAATGATAATAATATAATTAGAAAAAGTAAAGATAAATTGAGCAATGGGGAAGAAAGCGAATAACTAGAGCAATGCTATTTACATAATTTAGATATTTTGAATGGTTCTTATGGGGATGACGCATGCGGCAATTTCACGTACATTAATAGAAATGGAGAGAGCGTAGTTGATTTTGGTTTAGCGTGTCCTAAAACTATACAGTGGATAGATAAATTTCGTATAGGTCAAAGAGTAGAATACCAACACATACCACTTTGTTTAACCTTAAAATATATAAATTGTTTACAAGTACTGCAACAGTCAAAGAGATTGTCAAAAATTATACGATTTAAATGGAACCATGAAAAAAAGGCTAGAATTTTCAGCGAACTTTGAAAGGAATAGCGGAAACTTGCACGCATATATTCTAAATACACTACAGTTTGGACAGCTTAATTCCGCGACAGAATCTTTACGAAACACTCTACAGAAAGCGAGTTCACACATGCGAGTACACACACAGAAAAAACACAACACTCGAGAAGCGGTATGGTTTAACATAGATTGTAGACACGGGAAAAAGGATGGTGAAAATACATTTAAATTCTACATTTGGTGGGGAGGAGAAAGCTTACGACAAAAATACGTACACTTGAGAAAAAACTATAATAGAATAATTAACACAGGTAAGCAACAATGACAGAATTCGTAAGTGGAAAGAATTGCAAGTGTTATTCACAGTAAAAATGTTACAAATATTTGGGATACTATAAATAAATTACGATGTAGATATAGTTGCACAAACAGTATAGAGGCGAGAAGTTGGGAAATGCACTTCCCTCAACTTCTTTCCCGGAATCAGTGTATACAACGGACGGGCCACGTAATCAAACACCAAATAATAGTGACAGATATAGACTGTGAAATAAATATTGATGAAATAAAGATGTATGGAATTTGAAGTCTGGTAAATCAACAAGTTCTAATAGTATTCCAGTTGAATTTTTAAGGAAATAAATTCTAGTGTTGCTCCGATTCTCGTGAATTTGCTCAATCCTTTATATACTTCCACGTTTCCTGAAATTTGGAATACATCAATGATTTGTCCAATTTATAAAAAAAGGTGACGTTAACGATCCTAATAACTATAAAGGTATTTCTGTAATTAATGCAATAGCTAAGATTTTTCCCAAAATTAATCAATCACGGTTAAATAAATGGATAGAAAAAGAAGGAAAAGTGACAGCATTGCAAGCAGGATTCATAAATAACTATTGTACAGTAGACAACATTTTTATAACTACCNGCAACTTCCCTGAAAAAAGGTAAGCCATTTTGTGCTTTTGTGGATTTTGAAAAAGCATTCGATACCGTTAATAGGGAAATACTTTGGTATACTCTAGAAAGTAAAGAAATCTCCATAAAATTTATAAAAATGTTTCAAGGGATATATAAATCAAACACGGCATGCGTGAGGCTAGAATTAGATTGTGTAACAGATGCATTCTCTGTGGAAAGAGGTGGAAAGCAAGGTTGCGTACTTTCCCCACTTCTCTTCATACTATTCATCGATGAGCTCGTAGACAGACTAGCCACGGTAAATGCTAATGCACCCAAGATCGGAGATGGAAATATCTCAATACCAGCAGTCCTTTTTGCCGACGACTTGATTATTTTCTCAAAAAAAACACAAGCAGGTTTACAAAGAAATGGTACAAAAATTATTTCATTTTTGTTTGTCTTTCATGCTATAGATATGATAGTATATTATTTTAGCTACATCATTTAACATGATTTAAAAAATCTTAAATCAACCTTAACGAGTATGATAGGAAACACCAGAATTAATACACTAAAAATGTATTTGGTCGTAAAATTTGTTTTCATCATCGATCAATCGTGTATGAAATTGCGTATACTTCCTTTATTCTATAAAGAAAGAAATTGTACCAAGGAATATTTTTAAAAATTCGAAGAAAGTGGCGTAGTGCCTAACGCGCTCGCCTTCTATCTCTGGGGACGCCGGTTCAAATCCGGTCTGATCCAAGTAGAATCCAAGGTGATGGACGAAGCGGTGTTTGCGGCAGGTTTTCTCGGGGTACTCCCGTTTCCCCTGCCTATCATTCCACCACAACATTCTCTCCCATTTCATTCATAATCACCGCTTCAGGGGAGGTGCGACAGGAAGGGCATCCGACACCCTAGTATTCCCCAGCCAAAACCAAACGAAGTATCATATATCCATCCCCATTCGCCGACCACACATGGAGTGGGAAAAGGATGAAAGAAGAAGAAGAAAGTAGAAGATAATATACATTAAAAGGAAGAACTATGGTCAAATTCAAGATGTTATCAACAAAGTGTATGTTGTTTAAGCAGTGCATACATTATATTCACACATAAATTTATGAGAAACCTCTCAAATGTTGGGCAACATGTGTAAAACTCTAAGTAATAAGATAAACTAAGAATACGTTTTAGATAACGAAAACCTCAAATAATCGAAACAATGCATAACCAACGAGGTTCAGAATTTATTTTTTTATACCAATACAGCGTGAGATGTTTTGTTAAGAATTCTTACAACGGGTTGTTGTATCTCGACACTTACCTACAGGCTTGGCGCAGAGGTCACAGTAACCGCCTCTTGGAATAAACTGGCCGCCTTCACCCCTACACTGCCATGGATTAATCTCCAAACAATTCACCTTTATCCTCATGCACTCTTCCTTGCTGATTGGCTGTTGACATTTTATAGCAAAAGCCACTGCTACGACGCCACACACGAGTAACCGAGTAAAGATTTCCTTTCCCATATCTAAAGAAACATTGCAAAAATAGTATTACATTTAGTTGTTTTATAAATTAATAATTAAAAAATGTAAACATATTTTACTAATAATTAAACATTAAGTACAACAATAAATATAAAATAAAAATTAAAAGTCTCTAACACAGAGTCTAAGTTTAATTCCTTTCGAAAACTGGATATTTTTTGAAACGGAAATTTATGATTTAAGAAACTATCATACATAAGGTATTATAATTATCAGATTTTGTTCAAAACCCACCGCAGTAAACTTTATGAGGATCATGTAAAATGTAGTTTCTAATAATGTGGTTATTCATGATATTCTCTATGAATGGTACATGATAATCTTTGATACGATAGTATTGAAATTACATTGCTGTGAGATACATTTTAAATTAGTCGCAAAAATTGGGAAATCAGCTGGAACTAATACAGAACAAAAATTTATATCACAGATACAATTATTTCCCGTAACATTCCAAGGATTATTAGAATAATTGTGTTCGACCTCCAATAAAGTGAAAAGTACTACTAGAAATCATATACAAAATCAATTGTCGAACGCAGTTGATAAGTGCCATCTGAATTTTCTTACTTATCAATTTCTTCATTAAGGGCTTTAATGACATCGATGTACACGAGTTCCAAACCCCAATTTAAAAAAATCTTCATGCATGGCCGCCTTAAACCCACCTAGATGCCTTCACTCCTTCGTAAGTGAGCTCTTTGTTTTGTTTTGTTTTTGTTTTTTGAAGGGCATTACTGCTCGTCGACATCTAGGTTATTAGAGATCTAAAACTTGTACAGGTAGGAAAAATGCAGGTACGTACTAGGGAGAGCCAACATGACTATCCCTGCGTGTGGGACTCACCAAACAACTCAACCATACTTACTCAAAAACCTTCTTGAATTACAATTTAAAACTCGAATATCAACATATCTAAAAACATTACACAAATAATTACAAAAAATAAAATAAAACAAAAAAAGAAAGAGGAAAATGAAAGATACCCTAGCCCTAATGGCGTCGGGAACGAAAAGAACAAGATGTGACCAAGGAAGGTAAGGAAAGAGAAAGGAAGGAGCCTTACACAAGTACGCTCATTGTTGGACACAACACTGAGATTTGAGTATTAATGCTCATCCACCCTCTTCGGACGTTAATCTGCAGTCAAATGTCGTGGGTTGCGACTGTTTATGATAAGCCACTCTTAGAGATTAGTTTTGCTATTGGATAGATTCTTTGCTATATATATTTATCTCTTGTCGACCTTCCTAATACAACTCACGGCAGAGATATGTCACCTGCATCATTCTTCCCACACCTGCGTCGTAATAGCACGACCATCTCATCGAAGGAGTCACATTGCGATTCGCAGTTCGCAGATCTTAACCGTTACTACGTGTTTAGCAAACACGGATATCATATAAAAATTGCTTAAAAAAACATCCTTGTAACAGATACTTCTGTCATCACTCACAAAGATTATTATTAGTAGGGTTCGTTTACGAAGGAAAAGAACAATGAGCTAGTCTAACGTTATATACCTCCATGGGCATCCTAAAAAGATAGTAGTACTATCGACAGATAAACAATTCTATCAATTCTTATTGTCCTAATAGAGCATTCAATGTTTTTATAGAAGAATATTAAACAAATAATGCAAATAATATACTTCTTTAACTCTTCACCAGGTCATTCAAACAATGTTATGTGACGTACATTCAATAAAATATCACCCATTACAAACTTTTTTTAATGTATTCATTACGTTAGAAAACACACTCCTCCAAAAGTAGCTACAAAATTGAAGTATGCAGAATTTTCATTAAGAAAAAGAATGCATTAATTTTTCGTTTAGACAGTTTCTTCACTCTGTACTATTTGTCTTTACACTATAAATGTACATTCATAGTATATAACGGAACACAGAATGAATTAGATGTTTTCATGAACAACTCACTCACACATGTACAATCAACTATTTTATTTCGACTCGAGCTGTACCCTAGAAAATAAAACACTATTTATGTCGACTGGTATTGGAACACACTATCGCAGCACAATACTTGGGCAGCGCATTGCTTATTGCTCGGGTATTAATGAGATGGTTATTATCGATCTACATTAAAGAAATCCTATTAAATGGTGTATGATCTTAGAAAAAGGATGTCAAAATATTTTAACACAAATTTCTAGATATATATATTTACATATCCGGGAGGATTCAATTTTCATCGTACTTGGAATTTAAATATCGCTCCCTGATGAAAAATGGCGCAGCAAATTCATGATCAGGACATTCATAAGCAGGACGGATAAGTGAGGCGGATGCATGTCAGGCGTTCCCCCATTTTTCCATCAACTAGGAGCGAGTTCAGTTAAATTCATATGAATTTTTAAAAATATTTCAATTAATATGTGGAGAAATACTTTATTGTTCTTCAATACATACAATACTTCATTTAACTGATAAGACATTTTCTCAAAATAAGTCTTATAGAAAATTACACCATTAACAGTTTAGGCATGCCCGGAGAAAAATACTATTCATCCTTACAAATTGGTTGAGAATTTTAACTACGATAACCTTTGGTATAATTACATTTTTAACTTGATTTTTCTTATCTTTTTTTTATGTCTTAAATGTAAAGAAATCTTGTTCTTTTCTTAGTTCATGATATTTTTAATAATAATATATTTATTTTTAAAGAAACAGTACAAACTGCGAATGACCAAATAAACAACCTCTACGCTGTTTTGTGCCCTGTTTGCTATTGTGTTAAGGGAGGTTTTTTGAAACGTTGCATACCATGGGGAAGCTTTCAGAAAAGTATTGTATTTCCACTCTCACACTGGAGTTAACACAATTGATAGGTAGTGCTTACACATTGCAGAGAAAAGAATATTCGATTTATCATAAATCATGATACACTTCTAAAATAATATTTATACTATTTGTGAACATAAAAGGTGATTTTTTTATCTGTTTCGAACGGTCTCAGACATGAAGAATATTTTTTGTTATTATACCGCAGACCTTTATACATTTGTCAAGGAGGTCCCATATAAGAAGTACATACAAAGATTAACTGAGTTTGGAAGGTATATGAAACGCTTCAGGCTTTGATAATCACTTACAAAGAACAAATAGAATGTGAGAGAAAACACTGCGCGAGAGAAGAAAGTTTCTTTGAATTCAGATTTCCCAAATTTATCAAATATCTAGTTATATACACTTTAATAAAACTGATCATATCTTTACCTTTTTTGTTATAAATATTCTTATTTTGCTATAATATTATTAATTAAATTGAACCTGGTTATATATGACTTGTAATAATAAACATATTCTGTAAATAAAATTTAAGTAGATATTTCTTTGGATTTTGAGCTAATACATAAATAAATATAAATTAACAAATTTCTTGTCAACAAAGCAGTAGAAACTGCATATGACGACGTGGAGGACAATAAACTAATTTACTATCCGGAAGCAATCTAGGGACAATCCCATCAATTCTGATCAAGGGCTCTAGGGCATAGGCGGATTGGAAATTTCAACAAACTCCTAGATAAGATAAAATGTTAGCAAAGTGTTATAGTACCGATAGAATATCAAAAAAATTGTATTTATTGCAAGAAAATTATTTCACAATACGACCTATTATCAAACTTTACATTATTCGGAAAATTTCGTTAATAAATCGTATCATAAAAATTACACTAAATTCTAAAGTCATATAAGAAAATCACCGCCTCCAGACAGAGCCTAGTGAAAATGTATAAAACAATACCGCCACTACCGCACAAAAAAACGGAGAAAAACCCGGGCCAGTATGGGACTACACAATCGTGCCAATTTAAAAATACTTATGAAAAATGAAGTTTACAACTCTCACACCGCTAAACGGTCACATAAATTTCTTTAATTAGAAATATTGAAACACATTTTTCATGTGATTCAAGGAAATATTTCAATCAAAACATTAAAAAAATTATTGAAAAGAACAGGAAGTTTTATGTATGAAGCTGAAATTTCTGGTGACTTTGCAACTTACATCTACAACACCGTATTTAAGAATACATTACCAGATTATATTTGTCATAAAAACGAATATATATTCTATATTACTGAAGTCCGTTGCACCCTAATAACAAATATATTAATACACTTATGAATTATTTTTACCTCCAATCCGATAATAATCTGTCTAAATTATTAATTTTAATCAGGTCCTAACCAGTTTTTTAAGAGATTTATCGATGCATTATTACGACACATATCCGCAATTAAGATTTTTAAAATATAGTCATACTTACGTGTATTCATTTGCAACAGATGCGAAGGAAAGAAGGAAGTTGATGATGTCAGATACAAGTTGTCAGTACACAAATACATAATGATGACAAAATGTCTTTGAACTTATTTTTCATAAAAGTNACCGACTACACGCCCCCATTATGGTCACGCCTTCGCCCTCGAGCACTATCCTTACAACAAACACACGCCATCTTTCGTGTTTACATCACTAGTCACGGCCCTCTCTATACGAGAACTCATAGTCAAGGCCTACGCATTGCAGAGAACAGTAAGCGAACGATGAATCTATGAACGATGAATCAATGAACGATGAATCAATGAACGACGAATCAACAGACCCGTTCATGACGTACGTACGCCACATGACGTACTTACATAAATAATACATCATGGCATCACTCACATGACGTTTCTCCTACGATCCAACTACGTTTAATATGTAGGTAACGCTCACTTGTCTTCTCTTCAAGTCAATGCCAAGCGACGGGATAACAACCAGAACTGCTACTATCTTGGTGAGAACTAGACGTCCCGGCGCGCTCGCTGACACGAATTGATTGTAAAAGTATTTCCGCTGCTCAAAGACATTTTGACGAGCTCACTACTTTCGATTACATCGCTGCAGTTCCGAGCTATTGCCACAAATAAGCTCCACCTCGCCGAGATATTCCAAACTCGACGAGACTTCCCGGCACGGTGCCTTCCACGACCTGGAATCCGTACGGAAGATCCAAGTCTTCGTTGGAAACGAAGACGCCTATCCAAGCTACGCGGACCAGCCACAAATCGAGATCCTGCTTCCTGGAGAAATTCCACGCCACTCTGCCTTTCTCAGAGGGTCCCGGATCTACACCGCAAGATACCCAGTAAAAGCAAGTTTGACGACGTAAATACTACGCCTGTCACACGGTTTTAACAACCGCCAATTCATTATTTTCAATTGCTTGTTTCTTTTCAATCGCTTCTTCAATTTCAAGATGCTTATTTACCATGAATAAAGCTGGTCCATTCAAATAAAGCATTCTGAGATCAAGTGGAATTTGTGGCGTTTATTTATTTAACTGAACGAAAGGGGATATTTGATTGGAGTCGCTCAAATATCCACCCTGCGGGACGTTACAAGGGTTTAGCATGTAGGTCATCAAAACTATAAAAAATGATTTTAAAATAAGCAGCTAATCCATAATATTTTTCCAATATGCCAGAAAGATTATTGGAAATAGAGACGAATAAAAAATTTGGTGACGTTTCATTGTAATTAATATATTGTAATGAAGATTTAGATTCCACACTTCAGAACATTATCCTGAGATACTTTCAAACACAAACGGAAAAAATTGTTTCAAATCATGTAAATATTTTTATTGAATAGATCCACTCTGATTCCGTACATTCCTGATCAGCATTATTACAATAATAATAATTATATAATTATGATATATCAATAACTTCAGTAACTTCACTCAATACCTTCTTCAGTGTTCACTCCGTATTCGTTGTTTTACGTAACACTGAGTTCTGAGTCAACACCCTCTTCGTTCAAATTTGGTTCTCCACTTGCGAACACATATCATTAGTTGCTATGTTCACGCTACGTTCATGCAAGTGTTAAGAGAATTGTTTTTTACTAGATTCATACCCTCATTCCACAACACTTGTCGATCTGCCTACCTCGCTACTGGCATGGCATCACTTCGGCGCGCTATAATGCTGACTTATTCCTTTACATAATGGAGTGTAAAAAGGAGACGGATTCACTGGCTCCTTCAGTGATAATTATTAAACAAATAGTCGCTTCACGGCTCATTCGGCTCTATATCTATTGAATTATTCCGTGTAAAATTAAAGGGTTTTTTTTATTTTCTTTATTAGACGAGGGTATTCGTATTCGATGACAGGGCATCATACAGTTCCTGTCTCGTGTCCTGTTTGTTCCTTTGTACACTTTCTAATTATTTATCATTTCGGAATGTCGTTAACAGACGACATTACCTGTGCAGCTCTATAGAGATTACTTCCCAAAGTAACATTCCATAGCAGAAATTAATGAGATGAAGCATTTAAAATAGAAATTGGATCAGGTTAGCACAAAGAAACTTAAATAATTATCTTATATAAATGATGATTATTATGTTATTGAACTGTTCACTGATGTCATGTTCTCATTTATGCTTCCAATGATTTATTATTCGAGAAGTGCCACAAGACTGGTTCTTTTCGAATCATATAGTTATTGATGTCAGAACTTGTTATTTCAGTTTATCGCGACATGGATCCCATTTAAGTTTTAAAAACAAGATTCTATTACACTTTTTCGAGTTATGATAGTGTGAATTATATTTTGTAAATTCTGTTTTCTTAAAAAGCATTATGTTAAATAAATGTTAATATTAAATTTTGTATATATTATAATTAGTTTTCATCGTTCTTGGTAGTATCGTTTGTAGTTAACATACTTTTAGACGTGGCAATTATATTCAAGAGATTAGTATAAAGATCAGTTATCCTCATCTTGTTTCCGTTTGTAGTTTAAATTGTGACAAGAATACAAATGTACGATAATTATTGTTTCATTGTAAAATTTATATAGAAATTACTCAGAATTTATTCTCAGAAATCGTTATTATATGAAGATAATTGTTAAAAGAAGAAAATTGAGTTGTATTTCATTTAGTTATATTTATTCATAATATTTTAAATAGAATAAAACAATTTTTACTTTTTCCTAAAGTTCAGATAATACCGATGGCTTTTGATTAAATTAAGAACACTCGCATGGCATTACACAAATTCCATTGCTTCTTGCAGAACATATATACGGTGATCTGCATAAAGCAGTGACGATAGAAGTACCCCGAACAGTTGTGTTGCATGGCTGTCTATGTCCTGTATCAAATAAAAAGTTGTATTATAATCAGAAAGTATTGCTTATATTCTGTAAAGGTAAACATCTAACTTCCATATGAGTGAAAATGCTTAAGTATATGTGTGCTGTAACGTTGTATCATTTATAATCTTTATTCAAAATAAAGATGATTGAATAAGTGACTAAAATAATTTTAAAAAATTGTTTATATTTACTCAATATGTACCAAAATATGTTAAAAGTTTTCTATGCTTCATTAATTTGTTATTGTCAATGTTCCAATTTTTGAAGAACAAATAGGCTTTTCAAATATTATATTGGATTTATATACATATCTTGTAGTGTTAATTATGTTATTTTCCATGAAAAGTCCTAACCAATACTTTTCTGGGACGTTTTTTATGAGATTTGCTTATCTTTATCAGCAATCTTCGTACAAATTACAAATTTCTGATAAGAAAATCAAGTATTTACATACTAACAATTAATTTAAATTATGGAATAATTTTGTTCTATTGTGTTGACCCTTACCTACGAACACGGCGCAGAGGTCACAATAACCGCAGAATCCTCCACTTTGAAGGAACTTGCCGCCTTCAGCCCTACACTGCCATCGATTTATCTCCAAACAATTCACCTTTATCCTCATGCACTCTTCCTGGCTGATTGGCTGATGACATTTTATAGCAAAAGCCACTGCTACGACGCAGAACACAAGTAACCGAGTAAAGATTTCTTTTCCCATACCTGAAAAATAAAAAGTGTCAAAAAAGCAGTTACCAAATGCGTACTGCCATGTGGTGTATAAAACAGTAATTTATTATCCGGAGGGAAACAACGTTTTGTACCATATATTCCTATCAAGGGCACTAAGGCATTGGACTTTTTATTATTTTGTAGCTTTAAGGTCGAGTATTATTGTCATTTTACATTAAGGTACTGTATAATTAATTATTAACAAATGTACACAAACAGTAGTTAGCAATAAATGTTTTGCATTTGTCCCAATTAATATAGATCGAAAACGAAAGAGTACTGAAAGGTTTTTTAACTTATAACGAAATCTCTTTATTTTTGGAATGCAAAATTAAAGATTTAAGGACCTATATTGGTTTACATAATTTTCAAATGATCACAGTAGGTGTGCTTTTCATTATCGTAGTAAGCTACATAATAATTATTACGATATTTGCAGTGTTACAATCATCGTCGATTTAAAATATTTTCAAGACTGAAAATAGTCTAATTCGCTGACATATTATGGCTGCTAACCTAAATTTAGTTGCAATGTTTCTTCGCACTTTTTCAGAAGATTCTATACGCCTTGCTATTCCAATTTATTTACCTACGAAAATATCCATTCTGTGATATCATTATTTTCAATTACCAAATAGGAGATAGGAAATACAGATTAATAAAATAGAATTAATGACATTTCCCACTAGAATACAATTGAGTGTTGGAAACCACATATTAGTACATACATTAACGTACCTTGCAATTGGAAACTTTGGAAGAGAGTTGAAAATTTATTTCTCTAATAATGTACTTATATTCTTTTTCACCTTCAGTTTCGTTTATTCTCAGATTATTCTAACTTACTTTACTAAGAAATATAAATAAAATCAGCCGACAAGGGTTAGATATTACCTTGAAAAACGCAAAATTGAAACAAAAAAATTGTAAAAAGTTTAGAGAACTGTAACTTTTAACCGAGTTATTAGAATAATTTATGTGTTCGGCATCCAATAAACACGGTTCGACATCAAAAATCATTCGATAACCATCGTTCGCAATTTACATTAGATTCGTTGAATCTGAATTATCTGACGAAAGAACATTTTCATTAACTGTATGATGCAAATACATGGTCTCTATATCCGTGCTCTTACCTCAGTGTTATACCTTCACTCCTTCTTACATGCGCTCCTTGTTGGACACTACTTAACACTGAGTATGCGCTCTTCTTTCCAGTTTGGATATAAATGTGCGGTCAAATGTCGTAAGTTACAGATGTTTATGTTAAGCATGTGTTAGCGATAAGCTTTGCTATTGCCTAGATTCTTCGCTACATGTCATTGTCGCTTGTCGACCTACCTACCTAAAATATTTCCCGTAAGAAATGTGACTAAAACACCATTCCTCTGTAGGAAGAAATGCAAAGAATTTCCCCAACAAGACCCGTGCGTGTCCAATTGAGCACTCGAAGAACACGTTTGTCTCGACTCTGGAATCATTTGCGATTGATATTGCAGACTCAGTTTCTATTGACCTTGTAAAGCAGATCACTGCTGATCCTTGTTAATAAATAAATAAATTTAAAAAAAAGTTTCTATTACAGACCTCGCTCATCGAATTTTTGCATTAAAAGATGTAACTTATGTGTGAATGTAGTTTCAGTACAGTCGATTGGCAGTACACAGATTCCATCGCCTCTTGTAGTACATATATACGGTGATTTGCATAAAGCAGTGACGATAGAAGAACCCTGAAGAGTTGTGTTGCATGGAGCTCCAGGATCTGTATCAAATTAAAAATGTCGTAATATAATTACTTAGTATTGCGTATTTACCAATTTAAAAAAGTGACATTACACCAATATATTGAAATTGCATAACCAAAGAATACATTAGGATGTATCAATGTAAGTATGTGTCTGTAATCATGTATAGGGCTTTTGAATGCCTAGAAGTGACCCATTTGACCTTACATATTTAAATGACGGTCAAATTATGAAATAATTTATAGAATTTAAAAAAAAAGTAACATGAATAATTAAGTTTTCCTATAAAAAGCGTTAATTTTGAATGATATTATCAATGATCGAGTTTTTGGGGTAACACGTTCCTCATAAAATAGTAGAACTATTTACATGATTTTGTGTCGTTAATTAACGGAATAAAGTTTCCACAGTTTTTGCGACTGAAGCCACTTTACTCAGTCTACGACATTTTCCGCGCATGTCTTTGACAAATACTTCATACTACATTATGACAATTTTTAGAAATATTTTTAGTAATAATAACATGTTGTTTCCGGTAATTACCAGGTAAGTATACATTTTATTTTCTCGCGTTACAACCGTTTAAGTTTTGGTTTTTTTCTTAATCTTGATATTTGACGTCGATGAAATGGGCTATTACAACACTTCATGGTGAAGATGAAAAACTACTTAAAAGTTAATGATTATTTACAAAGAAAAATGAAGAATATTTACCTTGTTACGTTAAGTTTATTCAGTTTTAATTATTTTGCCTCATTTATCTAAATTCTTAAATTTGTACTCATATATTTGTGATGAATTTGTATAGGAGGTTCTTAAATATACTATCGGATTATTACTGTTTTTTAGGGTTTTACGTAAATTTTCAGTTCGCGATTCGTGAAGAATATACATCTTTGAATCGTTTTTAGTAATACGCAGAAAAATAGCAAACGAAAAACAAACATCTGATTATCTCAATTTTTTCCAAAAAGTGTAGTTACCTGGTTATTACTGGAAGATACAAAATACATAACTAAATAATGTCGTATTGATTTACATTTGCACAAGTACTTCATTTGTCTTTCAGATTATAAATCTTCACAGTTTTTAGTATCTGTTCACACATTTTAGAATATTTGGAAGATTACTTTTGACACACATCTTCCTTTTTAAATTGTGACAGTTTTTATGTTCATGACTGTAACACGATGTTATATGAGAAAGAATGACTAAAAAATGGATAGTAAAATTATTTTTTCGACTTCATACTACCCTTCTTTGTCTCTTCCATTTGATGCGTTTTTGTCGTCGTGAACATCTCCCTCGCTCTCCCCTCTACTGCATATCCTGGTTGGAGCTAAAAATGGTAATTAGGAAGTCGTTTGCAGGCGCATTAAGACAGATGACGACAAGAAACGCTGCTACCTTTCACGAGGGAGTAATATTTTACACATTATTTCCATTGTTAAGAAGCGTCCACGGAACGGTGGTCCACAGTAAGTGGACGGCAACAGAATCAAAGGAATGGGAAGTTAGAATCCATGAAGCGGTTGTCTAGAGCCGAGGAAATAGGATTACGGTGGAAGAGTGGAGAGAATGAGAACAAAATTGGCCTGTAGTGCCTAAAAGGATTTACCCTTCTACCAAGTATATCTTTGTTTCTTTGTTTGGAGATGCATCGTAGATTAATGAAATTATTATGTCTAGGGTGTAAACCAGGATTCACTACTAGTACTGAAAATCGTGCAAACGAGAAGCGTAGATTTTAATTGTGTAATGAACAAAATGGATTGGGATGATTGGGTTACAAATTGATCGAAGTGTTGGAGGCAAAAGAACCATCGAGGCCCTAAGGGATATGGCGGAAGTGCAGAGGAATTTTGTAATCCAGAACGAGTGGAGCTGTCGGACGCGATAAGGTTCTCTAGGGAGAAACACCAACTAGCATGGGATTAGATGGGTCATTTGTTTTCTTTTTTGCGCTTGCAAGGCAATTAATTAAACGAGTCGACACTTCTTAAATCTCTGCCATCCGTGTTGTATCTGTGGTGAAACGAGAGGAGAGAAAAAATAGAATGATCAGTTCACGAAAAGGAAAAATAAATGACAGCGTTAATGCGTTTTCCATCAGCGCTGCGAGAGTCTCATTTTGTTGTATTTTGTCACCCTGATTTTACTTTTTTTTCATTTAGGATTATATATTCTTTTCTCCACTTCAATGAATTTCTTCGGTCCTCCTCTTATTAATAGCTTTTCTGAATTCAAATATTACACTTTTTATCTATACATTATTCCTTGTCTCTCGATCTATTATCTCTGAATCCTTTATCCTTTCACTCTTCTCTTTTGACCCAATTCTCAAATTTCTGGTTTCGTTAAAAATATTTGCTTTTACCATATTTGTCTCTCGTCGTTTTATTCTTAAACCTTAATTTTGTTTATTTTATGTCTTCCGGCGAGGTTCAGGCCATGTGGCCCGCTATTCCACCTAACCGTGACTTGGGCGAGGGAATTGGTTGGGTTACCGGGGAACTTGTGGTACCGAAACGACATTTGTCTGGAGTAGGTGAGGGAAACCCCAACTGAAAACCTCCACTAGTTCGGCCGAGCAAGGTATGAACACACAACCCACGCTCTCTCGCTCAGCGGTATCGTAGAAGCGAAGATTCTACCACTGACCACCTTCTACCCAACCAGTTTTCTCGTTCTCCCCCCAAAAATCTTAATTAATTACAACTTATCCAATCAATTACTTTAGATTCGACCAAAAGTTGTAAGCAAAATACAAGAATTCTACTTCTAACCTCAAGAGCTTTGTGGACAAGTAATCAGCGAAAATTAAATATTTCATGGCCTTAAATGTTTCCTTAAGTACTCACGCAAACAATTATGTAATTTGTGTCATTTTGGTATACTTGAAAGTAAGGTGTATTCACAACAAAATGAATAATTTTCTCCAAATCCACTTTCGATAGCGTGTCTGTCATCTTCCATGGTTCCATAAAATATAGCAAAATAATAAACTACAAATAAAATGCTGCAAAAATGGTTTTGAACGAAAATATGAATGAAAACAATTTTGACTTAAATTATTAGATATAATTATTAGATATTAATTATTATCGAATTAATTATTAGATATAATATTAAATAAAGTAATTATTAGTTAAATATTGAAAAATCAGAAAAATGAATTTTAACATAACAAATAAGCGTAAGTGAGTTGGTCCCTACGTCCACTCTTAACTATACAAACGGACGGGAGTACTGTTATTCATCGCCTGTCTGAGTTTGCTCTTCGTGAATGGTTATTTAAAATTTTCAAAAAAGAATTTCTGATAAATAAATGGAAATAAAAACTAAATTATATAATCCATCTTATATCAAAACGCCCTATGCATCCATATTTATGTTTTTTGACGACAAGTTAATGAAATGGTAACTACATTGCATACGTGCATAACCCAGTCCAAATCACTATGAGTACTTACAGTTCCTTAGTTCAGTCTGAGCCTATCTCCAAGCTCTCTTCCAATCTAACTAACTGGATAAATGATGTATATACGTATGTATGCACTGTATTTTATAGCTGTACGTATTAAGTATTGTGTTTTTGCATAAAACTATATATATGCTTTGTATTCTGTATTTTCACATTCGAGGAATACAAACTTCCTGGGGGATGAGATATGCTTATCATTTAAAATGTTTGACCAACTATTAATTATTTGTTTGAGAGATTCTTAACACTCGTTGAATTGCAAGAAACCCATTATTTATCTTCCACTAAAACTCCACCACTCCCTCGATCCCAAGGTTTATATATATTTGCAATAGAATCATTAGTTCATTGGGATGTTCCTCGGTTCGCTACGGAAGGGGACGGTGCTAATTTGCGTTTCCATTAAATATCTTTCGACTAGTTTCTTGTTGCTTTCATCTCAAAACAAAAGATAAATGTTAATTCGTAAAAAAAACCAGACTGAAACGACGTTGGAGTATCTCTGACGTTCTCTGGTTTGCGGTTTTCTTTTAGAACTGTTGCGCTCTCAAAGAAACCGGATTTCGTACATTCTATGCAGCCATTTAAATCTCAGTAAAATCTTGTTAGGATTAATCAGCATTAAAATATGTCTAAAAGGTTTGAAACAGCATTCATTATAACTCTTCTTTTTTTTCTTACTAGGACTTCTTTCTGGATTTAGTTTCTTAAACTCCTACTTCACAAGATAAAATTAATTATTTGTTTCGACATCATTAGAAAGCTGTATTTAACGGAGAATGTGATTTACAAGAATTTGTGAGTTATATGGTCTCTACAATATAAGAATTCCTTGCTTATAGAGTAAAATTAACTTAAAAACTCTTAAATGATAACAGGAAATTATCATTAGCTTTTCTATCCTTTTGTTGTATATTAAGAGATACATACTTCTAGAAATGTTAAAAGCGATTTCATGCCCTAAACTGTTACGAGATTTAATTGTTTTCTAACTATAATTTACTGATTTTCATATTAAAACGTAAGCATTGACATCGTTTGTAAGTACAAAATAAATAGTCACAATAATTTGATTTTCCCGTGTTCATTGTCTATCCTTTAAACGGGCAGTTAATCAAAACCTGATCACATCTTGACACACACGACGTATTTTGTACAAGACCTGTTTCAGTTCGTCCACCTCTCTTGACTAATTCTCAACTTTTGAGTAAGCTGCTATTAAGATACCGTCTTTTTAAATAAGAAATCACGAGTTTAAAATTAATATGTGTTTTAAGCCACCCGCAACGAGATTTTACAAAACATCAAAGAGATAGTAAAGTGAAAGAACCTATCAAGAATGTAGATACTTGGAAGCCATAGTTACGCTCCATATGAACAAGACCTAAGGAAAAGCTACTCCTACATCTCAAAACTAATTTTTTCGGGGTCAATAACTGCGATTCCTTCTTATAAAATTCAAGGAAGCAAGTAATAATCTTACTAATCAGTAATTCTTGAGTTTTGTCAAAAGTTAACTTTGTTTATTAATTAATTTTAAACGTTAACGATTCAGTGTCAATTAATCGGGTCAGCGAACCAAATAAGAAGTCCGTAACTGCATGATGGAAANGGGTCAGCGAACCAAATAAGAAGTCCGTAACTGCATGATGGAAAGGTTTCTTGGTAGCATATGTACGCTGATATGAAAATTACTGATGGGTTAATATTGTTAAGTGTAATTCATGTATTTATGAGTGTCTGGTAGATACACAAGAGATTTCAAACAGATATGTTGTGTATTATAAAAACTGAAGTTAAATGAGCGATGTATTCTTAATTGATGCGTCTCGCAACATTTTAATAAATAAAAATGTTCTCTCTTTTCCCTCTCGGTGTCTTCTCCGGCTGTGGCGATCTCTTAATTGAGGGAGCCCTGGGGACTCATTTCACAGACGAGATCTCGACCTCGAGTCTCGCAGTTGCCAGATGCGAACTGAGACTCTCCCCCCACCCCCACCTCACCCGTCTACGTAGATTCTCGTGGAGTCCCTCAAGGCTCTACTAAGCAGGAGTAACAAGGATCTCTCTCCAATGCGGAGCCGCTGCTAGCATTAGAATTTATTGCTCATTTCATGCTGCTACGAACTAGTCCTACATTTTTGATCCTTTTTCTCTTCGCCCTTTTTTTCTTTTCTTTTTTAGTTTGATTCGTCCAAACAAATCATAGAAAAAATATTTGTAATATTCTGTGACTAATTAGAAAATGTTAGCGACAATTTTTTTCAGTTTTATGGTTTTTTTCAATATTCTATTCTATTAATCTTAATACTAATGCAAATAAATGTTACGAAAATAACATCTTTCAAATCCACTTTTCAACCATCCACCAACGAGAAAACCATAGTTCGTAACTTCGCACAACTTCTTTATGAGTCTATGAAAAAAATTGACTCAAAAATTTACATGATATATCTCAAAGAAGTATTTTTTCTAATCATTAATAGTTCTCCTCTTATAAATTTTCAAAATACGTGTTTGGACAAAAGTCATCAAAAACTTCCTTTGTTCTACTGATACACACATTATGTCAGCAATAATAAAAATTGTGCTTCCTATAAACCAATGCAAATTAAAGGTATATTTTCGTACATTTAACTTTCTGGGTGTCTTTGGAGTCACTTCCTCTTAAAGTGCAAAATGTGGTATCAATCATTTCTACAAAAATTGTGGTTCAAATCAAGTTTGCATAATGTACAATCTGCACAAAGCAATGTCTCAAAATTTTGTTAAAAACTCCATCAATGGATAGGAGAACGTACATACATCAATGAGTGTGTGGGATGGAATATCTAGATTTAGAACATGAACGATCGTCGTGAAAGGAATGCTATTACAGTANATATATATATAATCTGGATCCAATATATATAATTTTGGTTCGACTTGCGAATACTGTAATAGCATTCCTTTCTCGACTATCGTTCATGTTCAAAACCTAGATATTCCATCCCACACACTCATTGATGTATGTACGTTCTCCTATTCATTGATAGAATTTTTAACAAAATTTTTAGACATATATATATATATATAATCAATAGTATTATCCCTACATTTCTCATCTTCATACGGATAATAAAAACTTTTATTCAAGGAATTAAATATCTTAACACTTCCCTGCATTTATATTTATGAAACGGTCGTATTTGTTAAGACCGAATTACTGAAGTGCCACCCTTGCTTCATACCAAACAGTCTCGTTCACGAACACAATACTTGCAAGAGGAATAATATTCATCGTTCTAGAGTGTCAACCACTCTTTGCCAAAGGGGATCGTATCATTCGGAAAGCGTTCTATATAATTTCGTCCCCGAAATATAAAAGATATTATGAAAATGAATCTCTTCAAATCCACGGTTAAAAACTACCTCGTGTACCAGTGCTTCTACAATGTAAAAGAATTTATTGATTTTAATAAAAGCTAAATCCGTCTTGTACTTTATCACGCCATTACTGTTGTACTTTTAAAATAACTTATAACAATTTCAAAAACTATTTTCATGCGTATTTGTGTTGTGTCTTATGAATAATTTTAATTTAGTTTTATGTTTACTTAACTTTGGCACAGTTGTGTACGTTAATTCCGTAGCCCCATCCTGACCCGGGTTTTTCTCCGGTTTTCCTTGGGTTAGAGGCGGATTTCTTATACAGGTTGTTTAGGCTTTTGACTATGGGCGCGTTTATTGAAACAAGAAATCGTGAATTTAATGTTATTTCAATTCTTGTGATCTGTAAACACTAATTTGTAATTTTACATGTAAAATAATTTTTTTGTGTTACCACTAGCTACCCCACTAGCTACATTTTACTCATAATGCATTTTATAATATGCTCAGCCATGCATTAGTGTGTCAACCATTTTTAGAGGTACAGACCCGAANTTACTTGCTTCCGGAGAGTAAATTAGTTTATTGTCCTCCACGTGGTTATACGTAGTTTGTATTGCTTTTTTCACAATAAATTTGTTTTGTATCTTGTATTTTAAAGGTTTATTACTTTTTAGTTTTTACATTAGCTATTAACCAAATAAACAAACAGAATCGTAATTTTTAATTTGAGAATAGAAACCAATTACATGAAATCATTTCTATTATCGAAGAAAAATGGAACCGTAACAAATTATTTTAAACCTTGTAAAAGATAGTTGAGTCGTTTACGTCTATCATTATTATTTTATATTGTATGAGAAAAAAGTGGTTAAAATTCAAAACTTGTGGACGATTTATTGAATCTGGTCATATTTACATACGTACATTCCTGAATTCCGTGACTATTTCAGTAATTAGGTGACTTTACACAGTCAATATTTCCCACACTGTCCATTTTTCTGTAACAAGCTCAAAGTTATAATGTTTGTCTCTTACTTCTTTTTTTAAGGTTCATTTTTGTAAATTTTGACCTATTTATTGAGGTTTCGGTTAATTTAATACCGCAGATGTGATCAATATCAATTTTTTAGATAGTGTTAAGTCACACTCCGACAACATGCCTCGATGATGCTCAAAGAGTTTAAGGAGGGTAGAGCTCCGCATAGGCCCTGGCACAAGGAGGAGGATTCGAAAACCGAAAATAATTTTAAATTGTGCTGCTTCCAGAAGCACGTAGTAGCTGTGTTTATTAAACCTACTGGAACCAATAGCGAAACAAATGGCATATTTTGAGTTGGTCCCGACTCTTATCGCTGTATGTTATTTCAAAGAGAGGTTTTTGAAAATACCCTTTTTTCTTCAGTCATTCTCAATCGTCACGTGTGAGAAATTACAAATACGGTTTTCTGGACAGGGGAATGTAATATGACATTTCTTACCCATTTATATTTATCACTTACGTGACAACTCTGTCTATACTGCGTCATTACAGGGTTCTTCATACAATCTATATTTATTTTTATAATTACTATTCTTATCCGTTCTTCTTACTTGTGCTTCCCGTACCTACCACGAGTTTTCTTCCATCTCATTCTTGGCGTTGTTTGTACGGGTATTGTTACTATTTGTTGAATTCTTTGAAAATACGTGTTGCACCGTTTCCCCATCATTTCCTTACTCGCAGGCCCCATCCAATCCTTTCCCTATCCCCTTGAGGTAAACATTGAAGTCTCCATGGCCAGTTATAAATTCTATTAATGTTAGACTTGGATTAAACAACTATCGATTCTTTTCTCTGGCTTTATTATCCCTGATACATTCCAAACAATTTCTTCCTTTTGTACTATTTTCCCACACGTTTGCTAACCCCTTAGCCGACATTTTTACTATGGGCCTTTTCTTTCATATTAAAAAAAAATAGAAATAACATTTGAATACTAAGTGTATGAATTGCTTCCCGGGTGACGCACTCACAACTTTAAATTCGATAAAGTCACTTTATTATTGTTTATTTACTTTAAAAGCGAAATAGTAATAAGGGTTGACACATTAACATAACTATCCTATACGAGTATGTCATTTACTGCTTTCACGATATAGTATGCCCATTGACACGATCTCTTATGTTAGTACAAGA
Organism: Laupala kohalensis; assembly: GCA_002313205.1. NCBI lineage: Eukaryota > Metazoa > Arthropoda > Insecta > Orthoptera > Trigonidiidae > Laupala > Laupala kohalensis. The sequence continues at coordinate 44,817 of NNCF01127796.1, read as the reverse complement.
GCGAGATAATTCTTTATTCGACCCCACTAGCTACATTTTACTCATAATGCATTTTATAATATGCTCAGCCATGCATTAGTGTGTCAACCATTTTTAGAGGTACAGACCCGAAAATGAGCCCGAGTGGGTGTACAACAGGAAGCAGGGGGCGGTGAGAATGTGGAGTCGGAACAAAGAGCTTTCGGCCAGCGTATCTAGTTTCCGTCGCACTCCACGAGCGTCCAGTAGAAAGCGTGTCACAGGGGAATGGGGAAAAGGACAGATACGGATTCTAAGTACGGAAGGATCTACGCGCACGGTGTGCAATCCACTCAAGAGAGGGGCATTGAAAGTGTAATAACGAGTAGGGCTTAAAGAATGTGAGTGTGGAAACGAAGAGGGGGATTAACGTGGGAGAATAAAGTGAGTATTAGTAAGGGAGTGACGATGTACTGTCCATATGTGATTATTTAGGTTTATACCTAACGTTACGTGTATTTCAACTTGAATGAGGTGGAGAAAGTTCAAAACAATTATTTTTCTTTAGAAATATGAACTATTACTAATTAAGACATATTTTTCAAATGCGGTTTTACTATGGTAACTTAACTGTGTATGTACTGTTTGAAATGTGAGAGGTACATGATATATGACTTCTGATCCGAGGAGAGTTACAATAAGGTGTATGGTTGTTACGTATGATACATAAGAGTTACTAGTCTCTTGTGATTGATTAACGTGCATAGATCGCCAGAATATCAAAATCGTAATATAAAGTAGGTGAAACCATTTAAATATTTAACTTTAAAATATAAAATTTAAATTTTATTGAAATACGATCACTACACTTAAAAAATTCTTCTTCTTAGTATTGTATAAAGAATATATAGTCATACTATCCAGTTTTTTATTTATTAAATCATAAGGTATTTTCAGCCGCGTGGTGGCCATCATCAGAGCTGTTACAAAAATAAACAAATATATAGAAAAGCAATTTTGTGATTGACATATTAGATTTGACGAAAAATTATATTCTGTGTAGTACATTATACAGTACTAAAGGAAGTATTATTCTTGTTAGTTTTAGCTCCCTATGAAACAGTTTATCATTTTATAATGAATTTTAACCCTAATATTATTCGTAAATATCACAAAAACACTTCCTTCCGTGTCGTCAATTTCAAGAATGAACTCATTCTCGTGCACTATCCATCATCTGAGGAACGTGATGACTGGTTTTGACACGTTCCCTGTAACTTGTGAGCCACTGATAGTGATATGTCGGCAACATACACGAGCAAAAGTTGGGGAACTTGACAAAGTGAAGTAAGACATTAACCACACGATCTTAATATATTTTCGTGTTTAGTATTCTCGTATCAATCGTTTTTATCATCTTTGAATATCAAAAAACCTTTATTATTATCTCTCGTGCAATTTCTAGAATGGAACCCTAAACACACTTCGTGTATCTACATCCAATTCCTGTACTGTTCCTATCGGATGGAATCCAGTCCCCAACACATCCCCGTATCCCCCTTCGGTCAGCGATCTCCTCGATCCTGTCCTAACCCCCGCGACCGATACGACATCGCTTACCTCAGCCCTTAATCCATCGAGGAAGCGCCACGCAACGCCCTGGGAATCCCCGAGGATTTAACGCCAGGGAATAAGTCACTGTCCGTCCGATGCGCTGTGACTCCTGTGTCGGTTTGCGAAACCCCCGATACACAAACGCTTTGTAGGGAGGTGACTGACTGACTACGATGTTGGAAGACGATCGCAGTTCTATGAAATCATTTTACGAATGAAAAGGATAAAGGATGAGTAATTAAAAGAATCAACGAAGATAAATGAAATAAAATAAACTTTTTTTGTTAAAAGAACAATTGCCAACTGCCTATGACCACATGGGGGATAATGAACTCTCCGGAAACAAGTGAGGGCCATCCCATCAACTCCGATCAAGGGCCCAAGGCAGTGGCGGATTTAATATTTATAAAAGAACGTATTTAATAAATACGTACTGATATCCATTTGTTTCAAGCACGGCGATCGTACGACTATCATGAGTGATATTTTTAAATCATCAGAAAATAACAGATGAGTACAACTGGAAAGTATACAAATGAACTTTCTCCTTCGATTATTATTTACTGATTGTACTTTCCAACGTTCATGGAATATGCGGTAAAGTTCTTTAATCTCAGAAATAATGTTTCGATGTATTTAAAAGTTTACCAAATTTAAAATGGAGTAATAATAGACTGATTAATTTACAATCTTTAACACAAAACTGCTCTTCCAATTTATGGTATTTTGTTAGTTCTAAAGTATTTACATTCCGTCAGTCAGGGCATTTTTTCCAGCTCTTCTTATACAGCTCTTCGTATACTTAATGGTTCATGGTTCCACACAATGGGCCGTGTCTTAAACAAAACATTGCCGAGACCCGGAAAACTGTAAACAACATATTTTTGTTTTAACATGGTTTAAAGAACTTGAATTTGTATATATCGTCATTTATTTACCTCCATCACTTTTTATTTATTGCCTGTGGTTTTAGTGCCGTTATTATGCTAAACCGTAAATTTTATTAGGGAAAATTGAGGTGAAATTTTGAATGCATTTTTTTAGTGCTCCTAACATCGCTTGGTGTTCTAATTATGGCGTCAGGAAGTATCGGTAGATTAACTTCCATTGATAAATATCCACCCTATTCAAAATCGACCCACATAATATACCAGTCCGGTTCGATAGGACTATTATTTCGTCCGTATGTGATTGCCGCTGAAAATTTGGGAAATTCTTTCGTGAGAATTTAGTATTATTTTTGTCTATAGATTGGTTTATATATTATGGTATTCTATGTGTTTTCAGTTTAATTAATGTACTGTAAGCAATTACCTGGGAGTATAAATTTGATACCAAAGCAATTGTAACCAGTGTATCCATTCTATATTTGGGAAGTGCAGAATGCTTACCGATTAACTTTTTCACAGAAAAATAATATGTCCTATTATATTAGAAATAATGGAGATAGAAATAAAATTTGCTTTTTTAATATTTTGAACAATATCAATTACATTTTTTTCTGTAATGAACAAAGATTTAGACTCGGGGCGAATCCGTAAATAGTCTGTACCTGTAGGGAGTCGCGGATCTAAAACGTTTCGAAACCTTTGGGATTCTCCCTTGCTTGTTACTGGAGAATAAAATATATTGTCTACATTTTCTTCAACTCACTAACTACATCCTCTGAAACAAACTTTTCAGCTTTCTTCTTGACGATGAGATTCATTAAACTTGGTGATGAGCTTCGTGGGTACGACTGTAACGTAAGCTTCGATTATAATAAAGACAACCGTTGGAGCGGCGGTTTGGACTGACGGTTTGGACCGTACCATGCGGTATGTGGGCGTTCCAGTTCGAGCAGTGACAAAATATTTGTCAGTGGGTATGCCGTGACAAATGCGGTTAGCGATGGAGTGTTGATGAAGTTGCGGCAGTATCTCACTCAAGATTTACAGCTTCCGTGGTATTGTGAGCAATTATTATAGAGATGGATTCGTTGATGATAAGTGTGTTCCGCAATGGTGGTTAACGTGGTTTAAAGGGTTACTGTACGCTGTGAACCACTCGAAAAATTTTGATCACAATTAATCAAATGTGTATTATAAAGCACAAGATTTCCGATATTCATCGGATCACTGAATATATGGGGTCATTGGATACACAGATCTCTCACGTCACACAGGTGACCTCTCGTCACTTCTTACTCCAGTCTCTCTCCCATCACACTATCACCTGTCATCCACCATTGAATCTGCTGTTTCAATTACTCCCATTATTCTTCCAATTCAGCGTCAAAATCCCATCCCCACACCGTCTCCTACTTTGTGTGTATGATATAGATAGATAAATCTTACCAAGAGGCAAAGTAAGTACTGTTTCATTTTAAAATGATCTGATGAACATAAGTGTTAGAAACCAAGCTAGTATGTATAAATTTAGTACCATGTATTTTAGCATTTAATATTTGTAACTAGCACACCCAAGCTGCTACTTAAATAAACTTTTTAGTCCAGTTTAGTTGAACACACGAGTTATTTTTCAGACTTTACGAAAATATTTGCATGTTTCAACTCAGAGAGAGTTAAATTATATTTCGAATTTTAGGCTGCATGACAATTTCCTATTCGTAAAAAAATATTTTTATCTTTATGTCAACGATACTAGAGTGGGTAACCGAGTGGAACATCCAAGATCGATGAATCGAACTTTAATTCATTTTTGTCAACATTATTGGCGATTTTCCTTAATTTGTATCCTGGGAATTTTCAACCAATATTTCGTGTTTTAGTATGATGTTCTACAGATTGCACGAGACCCTTGAATCTTCTGCCATCTGGCTACAGACCAAAATAGAGTTCTGGCAACAATAAGAATCGACCTCAGGTCTCCTGTAGATTCGAAAATGCACGTCTATGATATTACTTTCAAATATTTCATGATCTGTGATGTAAGTCTACTTGTTATCGAATATATCACACCGTCTCTTTCATGATAAGATAAAAAGAATGCTGGAAGTAACATAAACTCAAATGTTGTTTTTTCGTAAAGTACGAATAAGTTGTAACTTTGTAGACATTTACGTGGAAAAGAAATATTTTTTATATTTCTTATTTTATGAAAAAAATTTCTCTCGAGTATGAAGTATCGGAAGAGACATTTTTCCAATAACAATAATAATCGAAAACTATGTTAACGAAACATATTTAAATTACTAGACAATAATAATTTACTGTGCAATTTGTCTTCATACTTTCGACACTTTACCCAGAGAAGGCGGATATTCTCACCATAAAACTCTCGCTCACAGTTAATAATATTAGAAAAATAATTAAATATAATAAGGAAATGTGTCTATTTGATATTAACATGTTAGTGGTAGCAAAGGTAATACGACGGTTCATGAACTGACGTTGAGGATTATAAACCCAACCTAGACCATGTTTGAAGCAAGCACGTAATGGCTGATCTCGTGGTCCGTCGCCAGCACTTTCCACCCACGCCGTTTCGCGTACCTGCGTCCGCCACTGGCGGCAGCACTGCTTCTCTTCCGCGCCATTAACAGTAACTAACCACGGCTAATTGCCCGCAGAGCGTTCTCTCCATTTCGAGTTCCCTCCTCTGCTTCTCCCCTTCCATTCAACATTTGCTCCTGCTCATTCCCACTGAGGGTGCCACCAACCTGTCTATTAGTGTGTTTCTCATCTCAACGAAACAGTTTCATTCCTAATCTGTATGCTTGTCTGGTCACAACCTATTTTCTTATGAGTTACGGAAATTACGAAACTGAAAACACCCCCATTAATTATTAAAACTTAAATTGTATCAAGAAAATATATACTTCAATTCCTCTTTTTTTACTCATCTTTATCTTCTCTCGACTTCATAGTATAATATCCTTTTTGGAAAATACTTGGAAAATGAAATTTAAAAAATGCTGTAAGAAAAGAAATGTATAAATGAAGATCTGAAGGATAGAAGCTTTGAATACATTTTTTATTAAAACCGTTTCCATAAAAATTATAACTTATAAACCCGCGTTCACACTATGGCCACGCGTTACAACTATGATTTTACGAATGGTTAGAGATTGTGTATTCCACAGTAGTTTCTCGAAAAAAGTGTCCAAAAAATATTAAGAAATGTTGTTTGAAACAACTGTGGGAAATCAATATTATGAATTTTTGTTCCTGGGTAAACCAAAAATAAAAAGGGAAATGTTTATCAATTTTTGGGTACATTCACTAATCTAAAAGTACTATTATCTTCAAATAATGTATCAAAACATATGTAACAACGAAACATCTCTATTGTGTAATATTGTAATACATTAGACTCAAGACAGTTTAAAGTTTAATTTTTCATTAAACATGATTGCAATTATTATTTGACTAGGAAATAAACTAATACAATGAAGCGTTTGGTACAAAAATATAGTGGCCCTTGAATTCTTCGTGACATACAGTAAATATTCTTGTATCCTTATTCTTAATCAAACATATTGTAATAGACTTATATCGTTTTAAGAAGCATAATACTCTGCATATATCCTAATCCTAAAGTCTAAATTTCTCTCGTTGAGGACGAATTATACGCTACAAACCGACTCCGAACAAGTTACCAGTTTGAGGTGCTCCATACCTATGAACCTTCAGTTAACAATGCTTCGACTCTTTCTATGGTTCGTCTTGATTTTATAGCTTTCTCTATCTTTCGTTTCCACCTCAAGAGACACTTCACCTATTTGTGTGCGCCATCTGGTTCTTGAAGATTGAAGAACAGTTGAAACATGACGATGGAGGATCATAATTTGACGAATTATGTATCCACGAATGAGGATGCGACCGAGATAAGAAACCCTTTAACCTGAGGAAATACTAGGAAATTGCAAACTGTGGTTAAATTAGGTTCATACGTACTGGAAACAATTCTGAGGAAGATATTAAAAAAAATTCAAGACTGAACTCCAAAGTAAAAAAACTACAGATGCTATTTGTGTATCAAATTTTATAGAATTTTGCTTTAGTTGGTATCTGTTATAGGAATGGAAAGATATTAGTCACGAAATTTTACAAAAACATGAATACCGACATCTTTTGGAGTTTGATCTTACTAGCTCTGTATCATCAAACGAAACGTATAATATATTTATGCAATATTATGTCATGAATTTTATATATATATATATATATATATATATATAT
>NNCF01127796.1:22315-37569 GCA_002313205.1 Laupala kohalensis | reverse complement strand
TTTGAATCCGCCTCTGCCTTAGGGCCCTTGATCGGAATTGATGGGATGGTCCCTTGCTTGCTTCCGGAGAGTAAATTAGATTTTTTCCCCTCCACGTGGTCATACGCAGTTTGTACTGTTTTTTGACAATAAATTTATTTATTTATTTATTTACTATACTACTAAAAGAAGGAAATACAAGACAACCTCCAACTTCAATTATTAGTAGTTATTATGTTACCTGATATAATGGAACTTCTTCGGTTAAACAGCCATGAAATATTAATAAGTTATGCAAAGGATTTTTATCGCTCAGATAAGGTCCTCTTGTTAAAGGAGAAATACACTCTAATGAGTAATAAACTATCCGTCTATCCATTTTTCGTGGGTGATAATGCGACATCAGCAATTACATTTCAAGTGGTATATCAGCAATTTCGTGTTAACGTGAAGAGTACATTTTCTTTCAACTAAAGAAACCAACGCATAAATACGTAATACATCATTTATTTCAAACTAAACAAACATAAACTCACGTTTGATTGCGTGGTATTTATTAGCATTAATTAGCACTTGCTTCCCAAAGTGTATGTACCTGTATGTAAGTAGTGCATGGAAACTAATTTAGTTTATGGACTGATTACATAGAAATATGAATGAAAAAACTTTATACATTAAAAAGGTGTGCATGGAAAAGAAATGTATCATTAGAAAAACACTTTTTAGATCGAGATGACGTGTAGTTGAAGAAAAGGAATATTCGTGTTTGCGATTAATGTCCAATGATCGTCACATAGCATGAACGTCTCTAAGATACATAGCACGATCATTTTATACTACGATTTTAATACTTTTACTGTAAAGATTGAGAGGACAAAAAATAAAGTATATGGTTCTACCTTTTTTGTATTTTTCACCGAATTATACTCATTTGAAATAATCAAAATGTGTGATAATATATTATTATAAAAATAATGCATCACCTAAATTAAATATCTGCTTGTGACCACGTAGAGAATAATAATGTGCTTTGCGTAAGAAGAGAACTGTTCCACTACCAGCCCCACTAATTGAGGATCCCCGAGAGTAGAGTTCTTCAATTTGTTAACATCGACAGAGACAAATAAGGAGCCATTTCATTTGTATGATCCAAATACCTGAGAAAATACCGGATAAAAATGTCTGTATTGATGAGACAGCAGAGACAATGTTCTTATCAGTATTGAGATTAAACAAAAATATGTTAAAGAAATTTTTGTGAAATCTAAATAACTATGATACAATAAAAAATATTTTTAAATCAAATAAAAATTGATTTTCTTGTCGACTGTTTTTTCTAGTCTAGCAAATTATACAAAAATGTGATTATTTACATTTTATATAAGTCATCATATGCATTAATATAATGTCTCCTAATTTTTTCGTTCCTTTTGTGGGTAACCTGACGGAGTAAATCACACAATTGGAGTATCGTTTAGAGCATTCGAAGATGTGTTTGTGGTTCCCTATTCTTTCATCTTTTTCCTTTTCTTCTCCGAAATAACAACATTTAAAATTACATCAAGAAAAGACGCTGCTTGACTCATTTATTTGAAAAGGGCGTAACTTGACTTGTGTTCTGACAAATGAAAACGTGTGATAACAATAAACAATATTCGTAGGGAGTTGTAGGTGAGGTATGTAATGCTTCAATGTATAATAACTTGTTTGTACTCATAACACATTCATAAATGATATGTACTATATATAACTGTTCTGATATCCGGTTTACATTGTTTAATGCTAAATATGAAACCGAATTAAACTTGTTACCAACTAGAAGATATGGGGAAAAATATCTATAATTTTATTTAGGTAAATAAAATAGTCTTGCTACTTAAAAGTAAACAAGTATTTTATACAGAATATTTATTAGATTCAATTTTGTTCTAGTAATTTTATATCTTAAATATTGGTAATAATTTAAATTTTGAAGAAATAAATATTCCTTATATTATAAATGAATATAATATCATCTCAACATTAAAAAATTATTTCAGTGTTTTGAGATGTAGTTAACACCAAAAGTTATCGTACATCTTAAGTATTCGTTGTATTGTCTTTTTTTTCTAGTTGTAGATCCTTTAAAACTTGCATGAATAAGAAGAAACTTTTTTCCAGCGCAAATGTGCAGAATCCACTCTAACTGCTGCTCGTATGTCTATGTCACATTCAGTTTTAAAACGCATTAGCGATTTATCCTGTAATCGTCCACGTTATGGATAGACGATTTGGGCAGTTTGGAAAGAGCGGAAAAGAGAGACAGGAAGTTGCGAGTGATGGTAGAGAGTTGGTTATCTCAAGCGACTTAGCTCGGGAAATGTGCAAGGATTTCCGCGCGATTACGTGAACAAACCTGCGCGGTTTCGCATACTATGTATCGAGGTTCTCTGCTTTTCGACGTCGTCGACTAGTTAGCGAAAGCCGAAATCTGAAAATCGCTGATGCTGCGGTGCGTGATGTAGATCGAAAATTGTTCGTTAGTGGAATTGGTTATCGGCTTCTATGAAATCCTGTAGAGACATTAATGAAATTATACTAGTAGCAGTTGAGCTTGGTTGAATTTGAGTATTCAGCAACTTGAAGATGGCGATGAATTAACGATGAAACATTTGGTGGGTTTCTCTTTATGTTGTCGTAACAATAATGAATGTTTTGTTACGAAATAGGGAATAATGTTGTGTAGTAACATGGTTTATTACGAAAATAGGGATAGACTCGTGTAAGGGAACATTAAATCCCACGGAGTTTTGTGATATTACTCCTCTAGGGTGGGGAGTGCCTTACAACTAGAAACCTTTTTTAATTTCTATATTTACATTTAGTGATCGTACGTTAAGTATTATATTTTGTGACTTCGTATACTTGATATACAAACTTCGTATATTTGATAACTATGGTCAGATAGAAATGACGATTAGCCGGGAATCGGACCCAGAATCTCCTGGGGATGATGAATTAATTTTTTATAAACGAGTATATTTTTATCAGTACAACACATCATCATTCGAATCAATAGCTTGCGTAATAACAAAAAAGAGTCACGCAGCGATATTGAATTATCCCAATGATATTTACGTGTTTATTTGTGTGGTTTCAATACTGAGTCAATGAAATTTCATACCATGAAGTGACTCACTTATTACAATTTCGTTCAGTAGCTGGTCCATCTGTTCGGCGTGGGATAGTATTGGATGCGAGTATACAGCAAGCACAGATTTTGGCTCTCTGACTGGCGATTTATTGGCAGAACATGGAAAAGCAATCAATGTCGCGTTTGATCTGTTTTTAGGGTATCAGGATTAATTGCCAATTTTAATCGCCTTTAGCGATTGGTTACACATTTCCTACTATTTGCAAAAGTAAATAGTTTTTATCTCAGAACGAACAATTGAAGCGTATAAAAAGGGATGAATGAGACTAGACTCTCTTTAAACTGAGAAAGAAAACGTGATAAAATTATATTATCTTCGAATACTCTGAAATTAACCATCATATTTTTGAATATATAAGGTCTGCAGAAAACACAAGATAACCCATCTATTTGTTATAATTAAGTACCTTTCTACGAATCATGTAATAATAATAATATTAATAATAATAATAATAATAACAACTCTTTGAATTACTGATAAGTCTAACTTTGTACGTACTATGAGCATGATAAAATAGAATCATTCTATCTATAAAGACCAAATTTTGTCCCTTTATCTTGTCGCATTGTCTGGAACCCGAAGAAAATATATTTATTGACCGAAATTCCAATTATTGAGAAAAACGGGAAAACATTAAATCTGGATCGAAAAATGTAGTGAAATGAAAAACAAATTTCAGGCTAAGATAAATTCATTCGATGAGTTTGTCCCTGATGATCACCGTAAAGTTAATGTTGAAAGTTCGTCTCTCTGCTCTTCAGGTGAAACATTGACATTTTGGTCATTTTGGCTACTGACAAATGTAAAAATGAAGTCATGTCATGAAACTGTTGACTAGAAGATAAATTATGAGAACAGTATCTGTTATTGATTCGAAGGTAGAACTAGAACAAAACAACTATGTATAAACGGTCAATATACTTAGAAAACTAAACATTTACCAGTTGTGTCATAAGGGTTTATTTGTTTTACATGAGTTTATTTTAGATCTACGATGAGTATAAAAATAGTAATGGAAATAAGTGGTTATATGTTAAATAAGTCCGCAGAATGACATCGAGCTCTGGATTTCTAGTTTTTAATTACAGCAGAGCGTGTCCAAGATAAAAACATTATACAGAGAAAAAAGAGAAGATAGCTAAGAGACCTCGAAGTTCCTTGTGTATGAAACGAGAAATGCAAGAAGTCTAACCTATATTTAAAGTAAGTCCGAAATAACTGAAGTTGTGCTGCTGAGATTACGTCAAGAAAATTATTACTTCGACAACATTGTAAAGCAAGCATGTTTTATGGATAGCGAGCGAAGATTTATTTGCATCGTGTCCAAACTCACAGTTATGAAAGATTCATGTCGGAGGCAGCTGAAAAAAAAACATTTTCGGGAGTAATAAAAGAAATATTTACTGCAATTTTTGCTTTTATTTTCAGACGATAATTTTTGTGGATGTAATCGTTGGCTTACATTCCCCAAAACATTTCCCACGTGCGTTATCTGAATTATTACTTTTCATATCGACTTGGTATTGGTTTGAAGTATTTGAATCACTTAACCCAATAAACCTTTATGTTTTGTCAGTTTTAAAATCTTCTTAAGTATATAATGAATTTGTGAAAGATCGACACACTAATGCGTGAGCTGCACTGACTTGTGAAATCTTTGCACGGGCCCACTAACTGTACTACAATTTTAAAAAGCAACTGTTTGTTAATTGAGAAGGTGGATTCTTTATTTTGTGAGTCTGAAAATTTTGTGAGAGAGGATTTTTAAACGAGAAATATACTTCAAAATATTTCATTGTTTTTCACAGTTAGCTACATTCCTTTTTTTAATTTTTTCGAAAATAGCATTGAATTAGCATTCTGGAGATCTCATGGAACATACTGCGGAGTATAGATTGCAGTCTTTCTTTATTTTTATTATTTCATGATTTTTACTTTGCACTAATAAACACGCTTCGTAAAAATAGATTTATATCTTCGAAGTTGTTAATGTAACTTATGATGTTGAAATTCAATGGTTTTCTTTAATTAATGTTATTTTACTGATTTTTTATTAATTATTTTATTGTGAGTAGATTTTACAACGTAATATTTGTCGAGACTCATCCTATGTTGACGTTATTTGCTGTGTGTATTGCATAAAAAACCTGGTTGATTCGTAACAGTTTTCTTCTTACATGTAAAATTTTCCATTATTTGTTAGTGTGAATTTTATTATTTTTGAGTGTGGCTATTGGAAAGAAATTATTTGTAAGTTGTTTTTAAAATATAGATTAGTGTAAACCAGTTGCTATGCAAAAGCTTAGAAAGTTTTTTTTTTAGATTTTGCTATATGCGCACTGATCGGTTTCTTTAAGTAGATATATTTTCACATTTGTTAGGATATCAGGATATCTCCTGAAAACGTTGTCATATGTCCCCCCATTCTTGAAATACATTCTTCAATTCAATAAATTACGCAAGGAACGATCTCCTGATATCCCAAACAAAAGTAAAAATATATCTACTTAAAGAAACCGATTGGTACATACATTTGCGTAGATCAGAAAAGTCATCATTCAGCAAAAACTCCGTATTATTCTTTGTTTATTTTAAACAGAAAGGAAAGAGAAACTGATAATTTATAAAACCAAAAGGGTAGAAAACCAAAAAGGATTGGGGAAAATAGAGGTTTTGCTATACTCCTGAAAGGCGATGGGAAAGGCAAGACCATCACGTGACTGCAATGTTCCTCGCCAGAATCGTGGGAGACAATTGCATACACGGAATGTACATGTCTTTACTTCTTTGGTGGCTCGAAGAAATTTAAAATGGGTATGTAGTGTGGAAAGGTAAAAGGAATGAGCCACGGATGATTTACAAGACATTTACTTGTGTATTTGCATAATCGAATGGCCACGAATATATCGATTACACAGTTGAAACTGTTGGCTTTATATCAATACATCAATGGGCGTAGGATATCGAGGGCATATATAATTATTTTACTCGTATGTATGTCTTACTTGTTATTTTGAGTTGTGAGTTATGTGCAGTTTTTGTCAGAAATAATATTAGTTTGTGAAGACAGTTTTTAACGATTATTGTAGTTTCCTTACGTTTACGAAAAGTAAATATTTCTTTTCTTCACAACTCATTTATTTAAAAGAACAGTTTCTTTCAATAACAAAAAATTAATAAACCAAACTATTTTATTCTCGTTTACACCCAACTTCCATTCATAACATTTGGATTTCATTTTCCTTTCTTGTTAGGGATTTTTCTCTCCTTGTCTGAATGCTTAGCTACCTTCTGTTCCTGTATGTTCTTCTCCTTCAGAGTGTGAGGAAACCTTTTTGCTTGGAGGTACGAGACTTTTTGCTGTGATCCGAGTCACATTTCGCTTATCTCAAAAGCATTCCGCTGCATGAAAACGAATGTCGTACTTGACAATGCGATAAGAAAGAAGCCTCCGTTTGGGCGGAAACAGACAAGAAGGAAGCTTGAACGAGAATGGAAATGGAGTAAGCGAGCATATACGGCGAATACTGCATCAGGAGTAATCCGACTGGATGGTAGGGCATTCTGTTCTCGTTTCGCTACAATCTCATTTCGAGTATTTTTAGAGAATCAATTATTAGAATAGTTAATGTGTAGTTTCGTTATTGTTCTTGTTTTTTGTGAAGGGACTTCCAGAAGGCAACCCAAATGCTTATCTTCAAAAAAAAAAAAAAGATTTCTTGATGATCATTATTAGTGGTGAATTCGTGTATTGTGCAATTAGTCTCCAGCTATTTATTTTCTTTAAGATTCCTCACTCTAATTAGTAGAAAAAAATACAATATTTATTTGGAGAAGTCACGGTACCCAACGACGTTCCCCAATATCGCAGCATTATTAATAATTTGAAATACTTAAGCTGATACCTGTATTAAGTGATTTTCTGTACATGAATAATTACTTGAAACTAGGAACTTGTGCACATGGGTACAACGAAGCGCTGCTTGGTAGATATTTATTTTAGAAATATTTTTATTATTATTATTATTATTATTATTATTATTATTATTATTCATATATTTAGGAGAAAAGCTTTACTGAAATGTTTTTAGTGACGTGGTTCTTCGCAGTAGAGAACTTTTATCTGGAGAATCATTAGTATTCCTAGTGATGTACTGGTGAACTAATTAATTATTTAATAGATTGAAATTGAAATAATTGTATTTTACCCAAAATATGTTCTTTTGATTTATAAATACAAACGAGAATATTTTGTTGTTTAAATAAACATCTACATTAATCGCCAATTTAATTAATAATTAGCGTGTCAGTAGTTAGATTAATAAATAATTATAGGACATGGTAATTCAACATTGGCAATAGTAACATCGGAGATTTAGGACAGGAACTAATGAATGGTGTTTAGCATGAACAAATTCGGAATTTACATCAACGATTTGTCAAACTCACTCAAGATTCCTTCAATGTGATCCCTACCACAATTATTTTATTTCCTCTGGGTATTTTTAAGCAACATGTCGGATGGTGTACTCACATACTATATCTGCGCGTGTCGAGGCCAGTGTTTGTAAAAAGATAACCTTCTGTCTCCGCGGAGGCCGCTAGAGGCGCGTCAGTCGTGTTGACGTGGGGGTAAGCCGCTACTTCGAGATCCTCTCAGGGACGCTCAGCCACTCACGTTCCCAGGGATGGGGAAGGAAAGTTTCCTGTCGCAAGGGTGACCACAACATGCAGACGAATATCTGTAAAATGTACTAGTTCTATTCCACTGGCGCGGAAATTTTGACTGGTGTGAACCTAATTAGAAAAAAATTTGTGGTTCAATTCATATCACATAGCTTCTAAGAATATCAAGTATTAATAATATCTTTTATGCCCTGACCTGTGGTTTTCCTTGGTTCTCGACGGTGCTCAATGCTTGCACCTGTTTAATATTTAAGAAATTATTGCAGTATGTCAAAAGTTTATATTATAATAATTGATTTTCTATACATGTATACAGTTAAAAACCATATTACTATTACAGTAGCAGTAAATAAAAATTTTAATCATCTTGTTAAAAATGTAGACGCAACCAGTGGCGGATCTAGACCGTAAGGGGGGAGTAACTAGGGATTTTAGGAGTATGAAATAGTCCTTTATGTTTGAAAATTATGGTTTTACAACACAAATTGTATAAATATAATCTTTTAATAAAATACATCATCTCTTCATATAGATAATTAACAATTTATTGAATAGAGGTCAAGTTTATTAATTGGATAAAAGGGCAAATACATATTAAAGGATATGGATTTTGTAACCAAATTAGATTATTATAAGGATACAAATAAAATAATTCACGAAAATATTTTTTTAATACAGGCATAATGAACAAACAACAAATGTATATGAATGTCATAAAATAAAATCCTAATCAAGAGTTTTGTTTAGGATATATTCTTTAAAACAACAGTCTTCGAAAGGTTACTTCTTAATACAATAAATAAGCTTTACTAGTGAGATAACAAACACCTTACAACGTACATAGAGACTATACAACCTACGGAAGGAAGGAAAAACGGCATCCCGTAAATGATCCGCATACCATCCATAGATGACAGGAACTTTAGGAGCTATAACCCCCTTAGTAGATACTGTAAAAAACTATCCTGTTGAATTGAAAAAATTCATAATATCGATTAATTTAATATCTCATTCATTTATTGCTGTTGAATATTACCCTAGTTATTATTTCTCTATTATGTATTATTGAAGATGCAACAATAATACTTTTTTTTCATTTCTTTCGTTTTCTGTGTTTATGATTTAATCATAAAAGGTTTGGGTTCACTTTCCTTTTCCGATGGAATGGTAGTAATTATTGTTCTGGTAGCTGAATAGTAGTGCGTTACACCTCATTGGATGGACGGACGAGTCTCAAATCCCCTTGAGGTCATGGGATATTGCTTCTTACGGAATAAATTTACCGTTTACGAATGATTTAATATCATCTATTTCTACTCAGTGAACCATATCAATATTTTTGATGTGATCAATAGGAATGTTTGACTACCTGTCTAAACATTTTGAAGAGAAATTATTTTACTCCATTAAAGGGTTTATTAAAAGAATGAAGATTTTATAAAATAAAAGATGATTTTAAGGAAAGAAATGATACTATCTGCAAGATATATTAAATATATTACTTCAAAAGGAGAGGAAAAATTATAATATTTTTGGGGTGGAACGGGGATATTCGTCGAGTTTTTAAGTTTACTAACGTTTTTTTAAGAACCCGTATGATATCTATAATTTTGTATATATCTTAAATATATAAGACCTGCAAGTTGTAACACATATTGTTACGAAAAGAAAAATTCAAAATGTACTTTCAAATAGAATTATGCCTGAAAGAGTGTTTGGATTTTTACTTCTTCATTCAATTCCTAAACTAGTTCTATGGCATTGTGGAGTGGAGGACGTGATAAGAGGAGTCTGTTCGAACAGAGGTATTTCCAACACAAGCATATATTCAGCAAACGTAAAAGCAGTGCTATTGAACTATTTAAATTCCAATGAAATATTTCTTTCAAAATTTGAATTTGTTGTAACCAACCACAAGTCACGAAAATATATTTGTTCCCAACCCAAATAAGATAACACTAATCGTACGGAAATTTTACGCACACAATTCGTCCGTCTTTTATCAGAATCACAAAGTACGGAGTGTATTTTAACGAAAAAATATGTATTGTTGGACAGGATCGTATGTGAGTTTCTACTTATACAAGTATTACTGTCGAATGATTAGAAAAATGTTTGTTTTTTTGTGTGTGGAAATTACTCCATTTGAATAGGCAGTCCCAGTAATACGAATATATTAGCAACCACACTGAATGTGGATTAAAATTATCAGTACATAGTTGAACCCTAGAAAAATTTTAGATTCTTCGAATATAGTTTTCTCATTCTTTTATCGAGACATAACTATTAATGTGTTGTTTGTGACATTGTCTATCTCAATTCTTTATCACATGCGGATTTTCTTTGAGACCTCACCAAATGGTTTCTTCTTAGGTGTAATATTGAGATTATTCAAAACATTTGTTTACGTTATATGTCATAAAATTTATTTCCTTTGCTGAACCAAATAGTGATAGTTTCATCTGGATGATGCTGTAAATGATTATTTATTGTAAATAGTTCATATGATGTCGCGTAACGTGTATCAATTGACCTTGGCAACTTTTTGGCATAGATCGTTGTCTTCGTCGGGGCTTGGTAATTGCAACTCTAATTGAACTGAAGAATCTAACTGAAGGAATGTCCATAGCCCCAAATTTGCGGTCTAACATTAACTCTCTTCCTTTATTTGGACAATATTTGTTTTGAGTGGTTCAATGGAGAAGGGGGATTCTTGTACTCTTGATTGCCATGTGTCTAGCAACGCTTTCAATCTTTTGTTTCCTAATTTGATATAGATTTTTGTCTGTCCTACCAAATTAGGGAAATATGTTGCCTCTCTAGAGAAAGCATGGATCCAACGCTTCATTTCATCTCACCTTCTAAAATACATTTGATTATTGTAACTTATTTGAAAAGCTTCTCAGGATTTTTAACTGTTCGCAAAAGAACCCCAGAGTACACGTCATGTATCTTTGTGGACATTGTGCTGAGAATAATGATTTGTTTTAAATTTCATTCTCTTATAATTCAATGAATCGATGATACATAATTAAGTTATTCTTAATACTCATATGTCATCTCATACTGAGAAAAAACTCATACCTTTAAATCTTCTTAAAACTAAAACAATTTTGTTTTCCAATATAATTTTTATGTATTGAAAAGACGATTATTCTCAGTGCAAACGTCAATGAAGTGAAGAGACACTCACAGTTATTCTTGTCTATTTTTTATTTGTTTATGCACAACTCTAACCCAGTTCCAAACATAGTCAATTCTTTTTTAATGTCTTTTCTTGATCCTTTTTTTCTCTTAATTACAATTTTCAGTAACATTTTGTTCAATACACATATTTAAACTGTATTCTAAAAGCACATTATACTTGTCTGCAACAAAAAGGAGTTTCTTTTTCTCTTTGGTGATCCCTATCCTTCACAGAGGGAGTTTCTCACGCACCACTCTTAAGCTCTCGCAGTCAGCTTCCCAGTGCCCCTTCCCCCAGCGACTTCCCATGCGCCGAAAGGTCGCTCGTAATCTGTTTGCGGAGTGCGAGCAGGCAACGCGAGGCCCAAAGGCCGTTTTGCGGCTGTGCCACTCACCGCACGATGCTCTCTGCCACTCACGAATTGTACGGTGGATTCCAGAAGCTTGCAAATTATTAAGAGAATCAAACTCGACGTAACAAAAATTCAAAAACAATAATTTTAAAACATGACTCTTAGTCGTATTATGAGGTATTACGTTAATTATAAATCATGGAGTCTGAAATAGTATTTTATTGCAGTTACATTTTTTACAACTAAATACCTCATAAAAACGATGTTGATCATGAAAACATTTTTTTAAATTCGTCCTTGTGTCCAATTTTCTTTTATCAAATTATGATATATATTTGGGTTTTATTTAATTATCTAATTTTTTGTATTAAATTCACATGCTTTTTTTCGTTTATTAAAACGACAGGATAGATGAAAGTTTTCATCACATCCTATAACCAACAAATGAACTACAATAATTTAGTCAAACATAAAATCTTGTCTCGAAAATATTATTATATACTCCAACATAATAACAAACATTAGGCTTAATTACGATCCCTATCAATGTAATGTTAGATATCTTGTATTTTATCAACGCAATGTCTCCGCGTATCGTATCTTATTGTACGTGTAATAAACGTTATTTTCGTTTCTTTTTGTAGCAATCCGTTGTGATCTTTAGTAATGGTTATGTGATTTGGTGATGGCTATAATTATTCAGCCCTATTCTTATGGCTTCTCAATGAACCTTGTACAAATGCATTAAACACCTTTCTTTTATTTTAGCAATTTCAACAACGGTCTGCGTATCTTCAGTGCTGGCATATCGTCTTCAACCTTCTGAAATATTCATGCTCTTAATGTGAGATTGACCCAGTTAGCTCAGTGGGTTTGGAGGCAACGGTTTGAATCCCCTAAAAGCGCAGATGTATTTATACAATGCTATATAAAGAGGAAGCAAAAGTTAATAGCTATAAATTCATACACATTAAACTCATTATACGCTCATACTCATTACACGCTCACTGTTCGAGGTTCGTAAACTATTTTGCATATGCTTTTCCAAGGCTAGAAGGAATAAAGGAATAGTTGTCGTTTTATTTTGATATCTAATGTAAATATGAATTTTATAATTGTATGTTTAAATCTTCTATGTGTGGGGGAAAGTCTTCAATGTCTGTATGTTATATCTAAAAGGGAAGTGTCTGTAAATATCTCTTTTCTCCTCTCATTCTTAGTCTATCACAACAAATGAGGTATCGTTACAAAGGTTGTTTTCTGAATTTTAGCGGATTTTCTGCATATTTCTGAATACATTTAAAAATCTTCTTTTATCATTTGTTTTAAAGTTCAAATTTTATTCGAATTGTAGTACATTCCTAGGCTTCATTCCAGGAGGTTCTCCATACCGTCTAATGAAGTAATGGAGATTTGAAAGAATACAGTAAGATCATAAACTGCCTGACAGATATGATGCACGTATAATGATAGCGACAAACATGGAAGTTTAACCTTTTTTTAAATTAATTTAATTTCGAAACGAAATAACGGATACCCATGACACATTTCTACTGCTCACGCAATACAGTGGTATCATTGATAGGTTCTCTCATGTTATAATGACTGCAAATTCTTTGCACGGGCCCACTTCTCTATTTTATTATTTTCGTAACCAAGTGAATCAAAGAAAGATAAATTGTTTTCATCCGATAGTAGCTTGACCGATAGGTGTACAACAATTACATAATTTGCTATAGAACACAATTCTGTCAACTAGTAATTAATTGTGCTGGATTTTAAGAGCTTGCTGATACTTTTACCTATGAAGACTTTTTTAGATTTTCGGCATTTGTTCTACATATGCGATCACGTCACTCAAGTGCTTCTATTGGTCGTTGTCGTTCTGTTAATCCGTTCCAATATGTTGCTCTCTTCCAAATTAAAACGCGAGAAAATAGAAAAAAATCTTGGATGTCTTCAATTGCCTGGGGATTTAGTGTTCTTCTATTGATCGTTTCAGGAGCATAATGCAAACAGAGAATAACTTAGAAGCTCAACATTAATTCCAGTAATGTCATATCATTACGGAACCAGACATTTTTATATTCTTTTCAACTTCGATTAAATCAACTGCAAATAAGTTCATTCTATTTTGAAGGTAAAATCTCCAAAATAAAGGGTGCCCACAAGCGGGAAAGTTCGTGACGCAAGGTTTTTGGAAGTTTGGAATATTTAATAGTTAATTAATAAAAATACTTTCAAAAATATCATATATTAAAATAAAAATCTTAACAATGTCGTATTAGTTTTTTTTTATTTTACGGGCATTTTAACATGATAAATAATTACAGCTCATTTTCGAAACTGATAAATAAATAGTAAAATGGCATGCCGCATAGAGATCTAGACCACTGAATACGGAGACGCAAGTCTGGAATACGGGTCGTGGGGTCATTTCATGTCTAGGAAAAGACCGGGAGACTCATCGCCTTCGCGTGAATGAAGAAGTGATAAAAGATCTTGCAATTGTAAGATTACTCAACAGACGGTCAAAATAGAAAACAGCGTTGCACTGAGAGTGCACTGCTTTACCTTCAGTGTATAAGTTTACTATGAGTGATGAAGGTTAGAGCTAAATTTTGTATCTCGCCTTTTTTCCCATGTATTACTGTTCGGGAATTTGCGTGTTTCTTAAAATCGAATGACAAACTGTATTGTAATTGCCTCATCCTCTTCCTTTTTATATTTTACATGTGAAGTAGGGGACATGTATCTCAGGTGCTTATTCAGTGAAATATAAGGAACCTCAAAATCTGAATTAACGCATATGAATCCGAATATATATAGAATCTGAGCATGGTCCTTTGAAATTTTAAAAATTCGAACTCTATTCTGCTTCGTTCCTAGTTTTTAGCTGCTGAAATATAATTTGAAACCTAATAATGTATAATATTTTATCTCATTTAAATTTATCCTTGATAAGTAAAATAGATATAGGTGATGAACAAACTTACTTTCTCATATTCGCGGTCTAGAGACAGTATTGTAGCCGAGAAAAAAAATAGATTTTGAAGGAATTTTTAGCGTCCCTGAAACCGAAGCGAGTTTTTAATATCCCTAATACGGAAAGTTTTTTTTAATTCGACGTCTGTCTGTCTGTCCATCTGTATGTACCGATACTAAACAGGTGAGTCAATTTCATTCATATTTCGTATTTCAGGAAGTTGTTTATGCACGAGCTCTGAAATGTTTAAATTTTTTATATTAATATCATGTACCCTTTGTTTTAAAGTATAATTTGAAACTTTTATTATAATCTGCTCAATTTTTTTTCTTTTAAATTTGGTATAGAAGTAGGAGAATAATATCTCACAACCGAATTATTGTCTCAAATATTTTTCCAATGGATCTTATTTATGCACTATATCAAGAGAGTTCAAAACTATTTAGTAGTGAAGACGTACCAAGCCGAGGGAGGTATCAGCTTTAGAAATCTATAGTCCGTAAAATATCGGAAGGCTGCTGGCTACCTCCCTCACAGTCACCCCTTCTTCATTCCTATTGGATACTGAATATTTCTGACGCAAATTATTTTTTATCGTTCATGTAAAAGACAAAAAATTAGATTTATTTTGGATATTGCGCAAAACTTGAAGAAAAATTGAACCAAACAATAGCCAGTTTCAAGCTATCACTTCCCCTTTATTTTGTACGCAGAAGATAAAACTGCTGTTGTCAACATCAATATAGAATGTATAAAAACGATTACTTTTTTCTTTGTAAAGTTAGTTCGCGTACTTTATAGATAAGAGTCTTAGAAGTGTGAAAGAATGCATGTGCATTGGTTTTGCAAACGTTTCTTAAAATGAAGTAA
>NNCF01127796.1:4293-22251 GCA_002313205.1 Laupala kohalensis | reverse complement strand
TCTTTTTTTTTTGGGGGTAGGGTCCTTGCAAATTTGGGTGGGTCTGCGTCATAGACTTTAGGGGGGTTAGGGGGGTGGGCATCTCTGCATGATAATTTGTTATTCAACAGTTGACAGAAGTGATATGTCAATTATATATTACTTCTTACGTTGTCTATTGACGTGTTGTATGTTCATCCTCACTCTAATTAATTGATGGTCGCCTTCATGAATAGAAGAAACATGCTAGAAGTCTTGTTGTTCCATACACAACCAAATCACGGTTCTGTGAGTTTTATCCCGTGTAAATCATTACATTTATTTCCTCTGATATTTATTACCCACAGCTCGAGTAGTTCGTGAGACGCCATAGAATATATGGCGGAGTGCTTCCCAGCAGGAGTACCAACCGCTGTGTTACTCCTCGCTCTTCTCCTTCCACCACATACGCAGGACCTCGCGGCTGCAGCGACAGTCTTGGAACAGCACGCCAACACACTCCTTGCGAAACTTCTCTTGTAAATGTTGTTGGAACTTCCAAACTTCCCTTAGGCTGTCACACCATCCTCCTACGGAGAATATTTGTGTCCGGAAAATTATTTTAGACCCTCTGAGAAAACTTGGGCGAGAGTGTTTATTTCTGTAAGCTCACGGCCGCGAACCGAAGCACTCTTCTTTCGATCGAGAGATTCTGAAGAGGTTGAGCTTTTCTTATTTAAACAGAACGCGAAAAGATGAAGGGAGGGGTCATTGAAAAGGTGAATGGAGGCGCAAAGGGTTTGCACAGCGGAGTTGGACCAACCATTGGTTTCTGTTCGACTTTGCGGCTTCAAGGTTGTTTCTTGCCTCGCTTTCCTCTCGTTTAGATGTAGCGAAGAGTCGTTGGATTTCCTTCGTCAGCACTTGCAGTATCGTGCTCTTTCTCTTAGTTTTTCTTTTTGGTTATTCTTTTACATTTGTTCTTGACGTCTTTTGGTTTGTATGAAAAGTATTTGGATTATTTTTTGAAGAAATGTTTCTTTACGAATTTTCTTCTGCAAATAAGAACTATATTTTCCTCGTATATAAGAATTATTTCATTTTAATGCGTCAAAAATGAAACAATACAGAAAAATGACATTAATTTTTAAAGTTTTACAAAGCTAATTAATGAATGATTAACTTATTGCTAAAATTTTGAATTATGTACTAAAATTAGTAATCTCTTTAAAATTATGTTAGGTTGAGAAATGCAAGCATAAAAGTATTTGAAAAATAGTTTACTTTAAAACCGTCGAAAATATTAATTGGGACAAAGCAAGCTCTGTGATATAATTCATCTCAGACGCTCTGAGGGACTTCACTACAAATATAATTATCTCCTCGGCTTCAGGAACAATGAGTCGTTATTCGATTGTGGAAAAGAGGGTTCTTTGTACGTGATATTGTGTATCGATTGTAAATAAAATTGTGAATGTACACATATTTCAAGTGAGATACACGGTGAAACAAACTGTGTTATGTGTTGTTTAAGTCTATATTATATTTGTGAATTTTTCGTCATGATACCCTCAGATGTGTACAAGAGACTTCTATAAAGGGATATTTCTGTGCTACCCCTTTCGCACAAGTTTACCTCAAGTGAGTCGAGGGGTGAAAATTTTCCAAAAATCGAGCACAAAAATTACTTGTGTCAGAGAGAGCTAATCTCGTGTATTCAATGTGGGAACGGTATATAATGTGGGTGTATTAAACGTGGTTGTTGGCTATGGATACATCATACCGACTGATCAGTTAACAATGCTAAAAGCAGCACAGAATTTCCTTCACAAAAGAAGAGAAGTCCGAAGTCTGTAAGTCTTCATGGTGAAATGAGTTGTAGTAGGGAGGAGGAAAAATGGCTCCCTGGAGGTCCTTGTGTCTTCCCTCGCCTCGAGTCCGTGTGCTTCCCTTGTTCATCCTCCCGTCCTCCTCCCCTTCCTGTTCTTTCGGCTGGAGCGGAAACGAGACGCGGGGGATTTGGCGGAAATTAGGTGGCGCTATCTGACGCCAGGGGGCGCCACTACCTCGTCGTCAGTCTCGCGAATGTCGCCATCCACGTTTGAGCCTCTCGGCGAAAAACTGACGTTACTCTTGGGGCGTCAAGCAGCGGGAGATCGGCTGTTGCCGACAGCGGGCGCTTGACGTGGTGGTATGGTGGGGAGGACTGTGAAACTTAGATTGTATATCAACAGTTCGTACAAGAGCTTCATAAACTGTAAGATAAAGTAACGATTAAATATACATTTACATCAGAGTGACATATATATTTCTTTCTTTCTTTTCGTTGTAATAATAATACATGAAAGACACACCCCACGTCTTCCAATCGTTTTTTCACACATCGACTCTACCTCATAATACTGCACAAAAGTTAGCACCGATTAAGCATTTGTATCGGAATACATTAGGAGGTATTATTAAATAATACCAATGTAAATAATAAATAGACTTACGCATAATCAAAGAAACACATTTCATAGGTTTTCAGATTCTTCTAGTAATATAGACTTCTACATTACAAAAATTACCATTGAGCAATTAATATTTAAAATAGGGGGCACAAAAGCATTGGTATCCCTGAGTTGCAATACTAATACAAATCATAAAAGAAACATACTTTTCCCATTCCACTTACGATTCTAAATACAATACAAAAATCAGTTAGAATTGGAAATTCTAGAAAGAGACACTTTTGTCCCAGGAGTTATATCAAAATACACATACCGTTATTTGGAAATAATAGGATACTCCAGTCAACATGAAGTTGTAATCGTGAATGCACAGTGAGAAATGTCTTGGGAACATGTTTGATTGAGCTTGGCAATGCCTGTTCGACAAGCGACATGACTGCGTTTCTAGCTCAATTCTGTGGATAACAGGGACTAGGATCGATCCAGGGACTGTGAGCGCCCATGCGGGAAGCACTTTGCCTTTTTCGTCATTCTAATGACACATGAGGGCTTCGGACTTTACCAATTGTTTTGTTGATGAGATATTGTTACCATTGGAATTAATACTTGTATCAAATCTCTTTTTGGTAAGTGATAAAATAATAAGAAATGTCAGAAAGGCTCTTAAAATAACGTATTTGTAANGTGATAAAATAATAAGAAATGTCAGAAAGGCTCTTAAAATAACGTATTTGTAAATTGATTTTTTATGAACACAAGATAATTCTTATTCCTGATGTTTTCAAGGTAAATAAACTTCAAATTGTGTGAAAGGAGATTGACCGAGAAAAGAATAGTGAGGAAACGCATTGCAATAATGGAAAATAAAATATGAAGATAAAATTTTTAGGGGAAGTAAAAAATACTTTTTCATAAGTAATTGGTAGTGGGGAATGTGTTTTCAGAATCCGTTAGAATGTAGATCTTGCACAAATAATGGTGACTCTAGTTCGTATATCCGTAAAAAGGCGAGAACTGAGAGAATTCGTGGCGCTCTTGAGGAATGAAAGACCTTAAACTTCTTCTCAGGGAGCTGAAACAATGTCACTCACGACTGACAAAGAAAGAACAAGGTTTGGAGGATATGACAGCTACGTAATTTGTTCAGGGTACCTTCCTCTTTAGTGTTTCTTATGTTGGGCACAAATAGGTCGTTGTATAGAAAAATTACTCGTTTTACTAGTGGTAATATTGGACATATAATAGATATGATGAAGCTGAACCTGAGTAGGTTGCGATTTTAGTTGTAATTTATAGAAAGTAGCAGATTTGTTACTTAGACCGCAAATTTCTTCAGTATTTTGATTTTTGTGTTCCTTCTGTGTCAAAGTAAGCCGTAACTAATCTATATCACACATACAATTCTCAGTTCTTTTTTTAATTTAAAGTAGTGATTCAATTATTTGAAAACTTATTTTACGAAATCCCAATTACCCGAAAGAATTTGTTGTTTCGAAGCAGATACATGTATGCACAACAACAAAAAATGTATATTGAGAAAATAACTTGGAAAAATGCAATACTTGGCATTCAGTAGCCCTTCACACGTATGCACGAGAACATTCAATTTCATCAATGAAATTTCTGTCCTGTGTCTTAATACTTTATTCTTTAGGTCTAATCGTTCAACCTTCAGCTTATACTTTGGGTTTGTTTCGTAGTCCTTAATGGTGAGGTGATTGGTGTATGGCAGCCCTAGTGTCATTCCACAACTGTATTGTAAATCAAAATATAACTCTATGAAAAACTAAAACAGGTATTGCAATAGTCAAGAAAATGGACATGTAGTGTCCTATGATTTCTAAACGTAAACTGCACTGCGGTGTGAGCTCGAAAAGGAACATCAAAATACTGAATAAGGAAAACATTACGAGCGTATATATGTAAAAGTGTAAGGATAGAAAGCCACAGAGTGACGAAAGCCTTGAGAAACACGGAGTGGGAAATGAAGTATTGCTGTTTATTTTCAAATTTTATATTTTTTCCGAGTGAAAGAACAGAAAATATAAAATTTGGGGATTAAACAAATCTTACATTTTCAATAATTTCGCTTTTAAGGATCAGGTAAAAAGAGAGTTTAAAAATGATAAGGCTTTAATAACGATATTAAATGAAGAATAAAATTCTAGAAATGCTATTCTAACGGTTACAAAACTAGAAGATCTCCAGTTGTGTATTTCTTATACGACACAGCATTGAACTAAAATGATTACTCCTTTTGTTTCCCATATTTATATTTTACAATTACGTTTTATTTCATTTTATACATTTCACAATAAAAATTATGTTGTTTTATAAAAGCAAGATTTATAACTCTTTCATTTCAAAATGGCTCGGATGTATACGAACTAAACGGATAGAGAGAATCAAGCGCTTTCTGAGAATATTCTGTCTTGAGCAGAAATATGGTACAAGCGAGTAACACTCCTCCTCTTTTCCTAACTCCATCTCCAGAAATTCTAAATTCGAAACAGCGAGATTATTACACAACTCTCCCTGACGGTGTTCGCCAACTGACATACGTTTTCGGCAGTGTATTATACTCGCTCATGAGGCGAAAATAGTGAATTTGTGAAAGGCTTACATGCAATGGAAACTGAGTTGAAGGAGTGAGGGACTTCGTGAAATCACACTTTTTTAGTATACCCGCTTTCTCCAGAGGTATCCAGAATATAGAAGGAAAACGAGAAAATATAAGAAAGAAACATTCAAGAAGAATGAAATGGCGTATTAGTATTATTTATAGCATCAGGCGGAAGAGCTCTGGGGCTCATATGAAAATACTGGGTCTGCTAGGAGGGAATGGGAAAATATGGATGCGGAAAAACGAGCATATAAAGGGAGTTTCTTCAGCGAGTTGCAAATGAACGATGCAACACTTGGAAAGTCCATCTTGAGATTCTGAATAACTTGAAGTTTAGTTACTTTTTGGAAGACAGAGAATTGCTATTTCTGGTTTCAAGTAAGTGGAAATATTATAAAATAGGACATGAAAAATCTTCCTAACCAAAATATTTTTTAGGAAAGTTAAAATTAATCCATGAAAGAATTCTGAATTTTAATTTTTAGGGATATCAATAAAATGTATATTTCTTCTTAAATTATGAAAGAGAATTCAATAAACCTTACTATTTTCTAACCTCTTTACAAAATGAGTAATAAATTCAGAATGTAATGCAAAAGTTCCACTATTCTAAATCCTTGTTAATATAGAATATTTATTGTTGACATGTTTTATGAAAGAGCAAAAATTGATATGATTTATTATTTTGCAACGGTAACAAAATTAACCAAATAACTAAAATTTTAGTTAACGCTCATTTATCGTTTTCAACATGCTTTTAAAATAAATATTTAATCTCTGTATAAGGTAGTAC
Organism: Laupala kohalensis; assembly: GCA_002313205.1. Taxonomy (NCBI): domain Eukaryota; kingdom Metazoa; phylum Arthropoda; class Insecta; order Orthoptera; family Trigonidiidae; genus Laupala; species Laupala kohalensis. The sequence continues at coordinate 16,424 of NNCF01127796.1, read as the reverse complement.
TTCACATAAACTCAAAAATGTTAGATTTTGCTTATATTTCGTAAACTTATTATTATTACTGTTAACAAGTGGACAAAGTTTCGTGACCTTCACGTGAATAGTTTGCGAGTTATTGCAACTTTAATTTAACATAGTCTCTTATGGGATTTCACGAATTTTCAACTTTAACCGGAAAAATAACTGTAAAAGGAAATGTTGAAAATTATTTGTGGAGCTTTACGGCTCGTCGACATCTAGGTCACTGGAGCCCTAAAATTCTGTGCAGGTAGGGAAAATGCAGTTACACACTAAGAAGAGCCAACATGACTCTCCCCGCGTGTGGGACTCGCTGAATGACTACTAAAAACCCTCCTGAATTACAATATATCAAAACACATCTCAAAACATTGAGGACAAAAAATGAGGGGTAGGACAAAAAATGAGGGGGGGACAAAAAAGAGAAAAATGAAAGATACACTAGCCCTAATAGCGTCGTGATCGAAAAGAACAAGAGGTGACCAAGGAAGGTCAGGAGAGAGAAAGGAAGGAGTCTAGCGCAAGTAAGTGGAAGTAATGGCAGACTCTGCTCGGAGCCCCGTGTTTGCGAAACACGTACTTACTAGATGTAAGTCCCCTGGGGGGTGTTGGAATTTCTTAAAACTTTTTGATATTGTTCACTGGTATTTTGAAAGTATGAAACTCCTATGACAATCACAAGTCACGGGATCTAAAATTAGATATTCGATAAAAAGTAAAATTATGTTTGGCTACTCCATATTACGGTAGTGAAACGTCACAATGCCGCACTACTTCAAGCGAACCACTTATTTCGTCTTTCGCCACCAGAGTGCGAAAACTAATGCCACGGCCTTTTTAACTTTACCAATATACGGAGTTCAAAACAATTACAGCAGTCATGTGCAATTTTTCATTTTTTCAAATTGAAANAAAAAAAAAAAAAAAAAAAGCAGTCATGTGTAATTTTTCATTTTTTCAAATTGAAATATAAATAAATTACTCTGTGCTGTTTGTTAGGGAATGTTTTTTAGAGACTAGTTTGCCTTTCCACATAAAACTAGATGATTTAAAGACATTCTACGAATAAACAACATTGAAAGTAACATCAAAAACTTTCATCTATTTACGCGTTGTTTACAAGTAACAAGCTCAATTAGGATTTACAATGCCATCAACGTTAAAATGTAACATACAACGTTGCCGCGAATCAAGTGTAAAAAATGTATTATTTTAGTTCGTATTTTACTGAAATTCATGGTTTAATGCATGTGACGTATCCCAAGTAATCTAATAAGTTTTAAATAAGTATTATTGTCATAGTTTGATATCTTACGGCATAGTTTAATTTTTTTTCTCCTGAAAGTTACAGTCCAGGTACAGTCACATTAAAAGTTTGAAATTTCGAATGAATTTTTATCATTTACGACCATACACACTAATTTAAAATATTTAAATATACTTCTCAAGCTTATTTGAAACAAGTTTTAATATATGAGTAATCCAATTATAATGTACCGCAATAGTGAAGTTCATGAACTACATGAAGTCTATTAACTTTTGACAACATCTTGTGTGAAGTACTACCTTAAAGGTGGAAATATGTTAACACGCACTGGATGTTTTCATAACGACTGTCCATTTTCAGAGATAACTCTAAAATAAACAGTCGAGGGAGGAAAATATAAACTCATTGCGATGCGCGCAATTCATGTTTGTTTACAGTAATATTTATTGTTTCTGTTTGTCAGCGGGATGTCACTATACATGTAATTGCTTAGAGGTGTAATACGTAACATCCATTTATTCTAACTCTATCAACTTTGTAACAGATTAGGCTTAATTTCGGAAATTGAGGCGTATAATAATAGAAGCTTTATTTCGCATTTCTTTCATGTAATATTTTATTCTCTGGTCTATCTCCTCAAAGGACGTTTAAGAATATTATGCAAGGTGAAGAATTAAATGAATCATTATGAACTCATATTATTCAGTTGTTAACTAAAAACATATTATATTTTATATTATATAAGTATTTAGCCTTACGTAAATTATATACGAACATTTTACAGTATATATAAAAAAATTCTTACCAAACTTCTGCATTACGCTTGTATTACAGAAAACGTTTTACTTGGTATCTATCTTTCTAGGAGTTTCGTTGTTTCCTTGGTCGTGGAATACAATTGAAAGTAAGATGTATGGATATATCAGAAGAAATTGCTTCAAAGAAACTTCATAACCAACATTTAAAATTATAAAACCATACGGTAGAAATATGTTTCTATTTAAACAAGGAATTCTAATTAATAGCCAATAATATTTCACGATCCGACTCTCTTAAATGTATTTATGTCAGGTTACTATTTTATAAATACCCCCTCAATTTTATCACCGTACATATCATACTACTGAAAACGAGAGCAAATATCGTATGTAATTTTTTTTTACTCGAGCCAATCTAAATATTTGTATTTAAACCTATTTTGACAATGTCGCAGACCTGTAACAACACACAGTTGAAGGCCAAACACTTACGACTTAATAGGCTGTCTACTAAGTATTATTCACGTATTTTTTTCTGGTATTCATCTTATAAGTGTCCTAATATTTATTTTATTCATTTATTTATTTACATTAGCTTTTTGTGTTGTGTTCCCATAGAAAGACATTGTACGACTACATCTTTTTTACTATAGAAATATGTAATCTTTCTCCATCACTTCCGGTCTTGTACATTTCTGTTCTTAGTATTTCAATCCCTATTTGATACATTCTTTTCTTCTTTCAATATAACTCATCCGTGATACTACCTTTAGGTGTCCAGTTTTGATCAGGGTTTGTAGGGCGTGCTTTCTACAGTCTAAAACTTCAATCCATTACGTATCTCTCTAATACTTACAATATATTACTTAAATATCTCATCCTTCTGTTTAGTTTGTATCATTTGTTTAACAAATTTACATACCTTGTCTTTTGTCCGCATGAATCGTAAAAATCCATTCTGGTCTGTAAAAATTGACAGTCCCAAAATATACGATTTCGGGTCTCTTCATCAAATACTCAATCACACATCCCATCCTGTACTTTCCTAAATCTACGTAAATAACTTCTAGTGTCGTATCTTGTGAGAAACTCTGCCTCAGCTGGCTCTGGTTGAAACCACCCCCTGATCTTATCTTGTCTACAAAATGTACATTCGTTATGAAATCATGTAACTGCCGTCCCTTCTCTAATACATCCCACCGAATTTGCCAAGCTTGTAATTACGCCTCTGTTAGCTGTCCCTTAACATCCGGTGTTGAGATTTTTCCATTCACCTCGATTTTCTTATCCCGTCTCACAGTTGATCCTAAAATCCATTTCTGTATGCTCATATAAATGACATAACACCCACCAAAACATTCAGTGCTTCACCTGATGCGATTCTTTATACTCCATTCAGCCTAAAAATGAAAATAAACGTTGAAGCCGTTCTAGTTTCCGGCACTGTACAACATCCCACAGTACTCCATGTTTCGCAGACGTAAGTTATCATAGGAATAAGTACACATTTATACAGTTGGAATAACTGGGGTCTACCACTATAAAACTTGTTCATGCCAGCTCGGATTAACAAATTATATGTTTTCTTTAATTTATTTTCTATGTACTGTAGATGGCTTGTAAATTTGAGATGGGAATCGATCATTACCCTTAGAAATACATGTTCTGTCTTAAATTTCATTTTGTCCTCTAAATTTTAATATTGGTTTCCTTTTTTTGACATTTATCTTTCCAAAGATATTGCAATTGATTGGCTCACTACTATTTCGAACTATTCTCCCTATACCAATTATCACATCTCTTCAGTACGTTGTTACCATCTTTTTCTAATTTCCATCTTCCATTACCTTCCACGAAAACCACAATATCATCTGCATAGGCAAATATTTTATATCCATCATCACGTACTGTATGCAGTAATCCATTTATGGTCATGTTCCAAAAATTTGGTCCCCCACTAGAACCCTGGGGACATCCATTATCAGCATCCCAATATATGCATTTTGTTCCTATTTCCAAATAAGATATCCGTTTTACAAAATAACTAGCAAAATGCTGTATAAACATTTATTTATACCCTTCCCTCATATATGCTTCAGAACTTCACCCCATTGTATCGCGTTGAAAACTCCCTGAATATCTAGGTATATAGCCATTACTCATTCTGTTTCTCGTTCGTCAATCCATTTGGCCAATGTTCTTTAGGCGTCTTGGATAGATTTCCCTTCCCGGAACCCATACTGATTCTCAACGAGGTGTCCATTGCCGTCCACCCATTCCATAAAGCGTTCTACGAATATCTTCTAAAATAAGTTCCCCGTGCGTGGCAATAAGCTTATTGGTAGATATGCTTTAGAGTCGTCTATGCTGCGTCCCTTTTCTTTGCGGAAAACCTCAATCTCAGCAATTTTCGTAAGCACCTTTTCCAATTTCTCTGTTTCCCCAACCACTATTAATTTTTTATTCGGGCTCTGTCGCATCCCACACATGTTGACAAGAAGATCTTCCTTTTTCACTATATTAGTTGCGGTCTCCTTTACTGATACTTCTGTCTCATTCCCTCCTGCTAATGTTTCTAGTACTATTACACTATTTCTTTCCCTTCTCTGTGACTCCCTTTGTAAAATGTCTGAGTACATAATATTTGCTGTACACTTGCTGGCCAGAGCATGAAGTAATATAACAATATAACGGGAAAGTAGTGTGCCATAATCTATGGGGAGTTCCGTCAACTAAATCAACAACCACTCTACGGGTGACCGGAATCAAAACTACTTGGTCGTTAGGCCAGCAAATCTAGGAGTTCTCTTTATCTACGTTCTTCAAACATTGCGGAAACAGTTCACTTCCATTAGTTTTATTATTTACCTTCCAAATCCACACAAGTCATCCCAATTACAGTTTTTGGGAAAGGCGAATTCAAGGAACAATAAAAACAGATATTTCAGTGATCTACATACAAAACGTGTTCTAAAAACAATGATAAATATTACGTAATTTAGAAAACATATTTAATAACAATAGAAAACATTCCGTAATATTGCAGAACATACATAAAGATATAAGAAAACTTAAGTAATATCACTCGAATTGATTCTATAACACTGAAAAACACATACAGTGACATGGGGAAATATACAGGTAAATATCAACACAAACACTTCTTACTTGAGCATTTTCGTTTTACGAAGTGAAATGGTACCAACGTATTCACAAACTCTCTCAATTCGCGCGATCTCCACTGTTTATCATTATAAAATAAATCCTCGGTCTACTTCACCCTGCTAATTATCGAACCTCGACATGTCGCTTCGAAACTTGCGCTGTTTTGGGAATAATAATTGGGCCGAATTTAAGACACATGAATAAACTTTTATTAAAATATAAATATAAAAACATGAGACTATTAAACGACTAAAATCTGAACTGATATTTAAAATTTAAAGTCATTTTATATGTTTTTCAGTGTTATAGAATCTATTCAGTGTTATTGCATAAGTTTCTCTATATCTTTGTATGTGTTCTACAATGTTACGGAATGTTTTCTAGTGTTATTGAATACGATTTCTGGATTATGTAATATATATCATTATTTTTAGAATACATTTTGTATGTCGATTACTAAAATAACATTTTTTTATTGTTCTCTGATCTCGCCTTCCCTCAAAACTGTAATTTGGTAACCTGTGTTTATTTGGAAGGTAGGTAATAAAACTAATGGAAGCGAACTGTTTCCGCAGTAAATGAAGAATGTATGAGCAGAATGGATTGCTAGATCTACTAACCTAAGAACCAGTAAGTTAAAACTTGGATAGTGTAGAGAATGTTAAATTATATGTTTAGTTGAGGTGTAGAGTATTTAATATTATCAAGATTTGTTTCAATCAGAGTAGAGAAATATGGATTGATGTATTGAGTTGGGATTTGCGAAGTTCTACATTTAAAAATTTCCATTTAATGGACATCATGATGTTAATGAATGATTGTATGGGGTTCGTTCTAGATGAACACGACTTCTATTCACTGACACAATGGTTAATATTTAAATTATTACATTGGTTAAAATTGATAATAACACTACGTTTTAACACAATTTTGGAGCATCTACATTTACAAGCATCCATTCCATACATGAAATTCTAACTTGCAACCTATTCAGGAGCTCACAACTTACGTTACTAGGTCATCTAATTTCTTAATTCAAAATTCAGAATAAAAATTGTTTGTGGAACATCGTTACAATTAGTAATAATTTAAACAGGTAACATGTAACTGATTATAACTTCGCAATCACATTCTTATCAAACTATGTTGTAGACTAATTATTTCCTGTGTTCCGGTTAGCGGAGGACTGAAACTGAAGTCACCTCAGCGTTTTCAGACCCATAAATTGTAACTGATAAGTGGTTTAGAGGCTCAGTACGGAAATGATACTTCCCCAGAACACAAATACGTCCCGCTGGGAACTCCTTTGGTGTTGTAAATCAATAGAATAAACTTGCATCTTCGCCACGCTTTAGCTAGCCCCGTCACCTCGGCACGGCCTCTTCACAGCTGTCCGCTAATTTGATTTGAATTTATCAGCGGACCTTTCTTTATCGGGGACAATAGGGAGAAATCAAATATCGATTAACTGTGTTCTTTTTATGGATTATTACGTGATACATTTGGTTTTATTCTTAAGATAACTACACGTAAGATCTTGTCAAAAGTTAATGAACTTCATGTAGTTCATGAACTTCACTTTACGGAATATTATAATTAAATTACTCACCCATATAGTACAAATCGTTTCAAAATATCTCTAGAAGTATGTTTAAACATTTTAAAAGAGGGTGTATGGTCGTAAATGATAAAAAATCATTCGAAATTTGAAACTTTTAATGTGACTGTACCTGGATTGCAACTTAAAGAAGGAAAAAACCTTAATTTTAGACTACACCGTAAGATATCAAACAGTCACAATAATTCTTATTTAAAATATTACATGAGATATTTCACTCGTATTAAACTATGAATTTCAGTAAAATGCGAACTAAAATAATTCGTGTTATTTTACACTTCATTAGCGGCAACGTTGCATTTTACATTTTGAAGTTGGTACCATTCATAGCTGACCTTGTTACTTGTAAACAATGCGTAAATAGAAAGTTTTTGAGGTTACTTCCAACATTGATTATTCATAGAATGTCTTTAAAATCATTTGTTTTACGTGTAAAGGCAAAGTAGTCTTTGAAAACGTATTCCATCAACATATAGCTCAAAGTAATTTGTTTCAATGTCAATTTGAAAGAATGAAAAATTACACATCAGTGCTCTCATCGTATTGGGAAAGACAGAAGGCCGTGACATTAGTTTTTGTGCTCTGGTGGAGAAAGACGAAGTAATTGGTTCGCTTGATGTAGTGCGGCGTTGTGACGTTTCACAACCGTAATTTGGAGTAGCCTGACATTATTTTACTATTTATCGAATATCTCATTTCAGATCCCGTGACGTTTGATTGTCATGGGCTTTTCATACTTTCAGAAATCCTGTTGAAAATTCGTGAAATTCCAAAAGAAATCATGTTAAATTAAAGCTACAATAACTCGCCAACTATTCTCTTGATGGTCATGAAACTTTGTCCCATTATTAACAGTCATAATATCAACAAGTTGACGACATATAAACACTATCTTACTTTTTTTTAGCTTATGTGCAGTACTACCTTAACAATATATCTTTGAATTTTTGACGTTTGCTCTCACAATATTAAAATGAAATAAAAATATATTTAAAACTATATTATACAATATTAATTATATTGATAATTAGACTAATATAATTTGTAATCTATGCTTGTAACCGTAGAAAATTTATCACAAAAATATTCCATCGTTAAATTTGTAATATAAATTATGATAATAATTAAATAACATTATTCGATTTGCCTTGAAGCGTTAAATAATTCTGAGTTGAACAATTAGGAAATATTATTGCACTTCCCTCAGGAACATTATTGCGTTTGAATGATTGTCAAATGTCTTTGTGACTTATGCATCTTTGATTATACATTGAAAAAACTTCGTTTTTTAGAAGAATCGTAGTGATTTATCAGCGTTTTTGAGCCAAAACTGATTCAATTAAAATGACTTTTATATGCTCGTTTGGGACATTGTTTTACTCTTGTCTCCAACGAGTATATACAAAAAACAACATATTCGTGCCTAATTAAATAACAACTATTAAAATAGTAATAATTCACAAAAATTATTTCCANATTCGTGCCTAATTAAATGACAACTGTTAAAATAGTAATAATTCACAAAAATTATTTCCAATTCCCCATATCACTTAGATTACAACATTACTGAGGAAAAGCTGTATATACGCATCTTTTGCTTTAATATTCAGATTTACTTACCATCAAATTTTATATAATTTCACCTGAGTCATTCTCGAAATTAATATGTTGTTGTAACGTCGGCGCCAAGACATTCCATCAAAATTGTGAAATATTATTATTTCTTTGCATTTTCCAAGTCGGATGCTGTTAAGATACTTTCAATAAGTGACCGGTCGGCGCTAAGACGGAAGTGCGACGGACTTGGGACCCACCCTAAGCCTCTTCAGTTATTGAGGTATTGTTTGAACGAACACCTTTCACTTTTAAGGAAGGTACAAGTGTATTCGGAGAATGCGACCTGCGACGTTGACCCACTGGAATTTCGGTGTATCTCAGAAAAGCAGAATTTTAAGACGGATGTGAGTGAAGAACAATGAGATACCTTGAAAAAAGGTGTTTGCGGGCGCCGAGGTGACGCCCATGGCGGTTCGTCCTCTACGGCGCAGTCTCTGCTTTCCTAGAAGCCAAAGGGGTGACCCAAAAGGAGTGTTTGCATGGTGGTGGCGAAGGCGTGGTTATTTGCTGATCACGTGACTTCTTGTACTGTATATATTGGGAGGAGTGAAGCTCCTCAGCGACTCTTACGTGGGAGGAGAGTTCGCCTGCACTGAGATGTGACGGGGCTAGACTAGGTCTTGGAGACCTGATGTTCGTTAGGCTGCTGCTGTAGTCTTAATGAAGTCATTACTAGTTGGCGAGGGTCGTAACTTGTATCAGTTAGTTGTCGGGGAAAACAACTTATAATTTCGAAGGATCAGATAACCAGAGGGTTTTTACAATTTAGTTGTCTCCAACTAAATTTATCCAAGAGTAATTAATGCTTTCCGATAGCATTACTTGTGTAATAACAGATTATTAGATGTATTAATAATTTTGGGAGTTTGTCTCTGTTGTAAATTCAAATGTCTAGTTAATTTGTATTAAATCATTATTTATTGTTATTACACGTGTGTTTGATTGCCTGGGAAACTGGGCTGGTGGCAGCGTCAAAAACTACCATAGGGATTGTGGTATTTATGTGGATCCCGCTTCTACCAAAAAATACTAACATCGCATCAGGGCTTGAGGTGTGATGTTATAGTTGTATATTGATAATGATTGGTGTTCTCTGTGGGCAAAACGTAATGTTAAAAGGTAAGGAATCTAATGTTTTTACTGTAATATAATTTAATTATAATTCAATACAGAATTCGTATATTTTAATGGAGATATTAATAATTCATTATTGTTTGTTATTTATTCGTTTTGTGAATTCATTGTCACGTGTTATGCGTTTTAATTTATTTAATAATATTTGTAAGGAAAAAAACAATTCTTTTAGAATAACAGTTTAATTTAATGATACTATTTTTTAAGTTTTCAGTGTTTTGCGCTGGAATTCTGGAAATTTCCTTTTCCTTCATTAAGTGTATTAAAATTTCTATTAAATTTCTCATTCTTCATAAGAAATTTCACAAGCTGTTCATTAGTAAATGATATGCCATTTATATGCAAAACACTCTCTTAAGAATTTACAAACCTCTTTTCAAAATTTGCTAAAGCATCTCTAAAAGGGTCCTGCTTTGTTCCCGTGCGCGCGCTTCTCTCAGCGGCCTGGAACCCGAGACTTCTTCATATGTAGATAAGTCTCGCGAGATTAAACCGAGCGAGATTTCGGGTCATAGCAGAGCACAGGCAGCAGTCCGTATCAAGCTAAGATTCCTCGTGATATTCCTCTTTCCCTTCCCAAAGGGCACTTAATGGGGCGAAGGATTAAGTTCTCCGCTCTCGGCCGTTTGGCTCTCGTAAATCCTCGCGGCCTATTGTGACGTACTTCTAATGGCTCTCCTCTCCTGCACCGAGAGAGACGAAGGTCACGTGGCGGAAGGGGGTAGGGAACGGCGCTCTGGGGAATGAGTACGTCTCTCTACTGCATGTGAGGATTACGTTGGAGATTGCTGCGGAAGATAAACTCCATTTATTCATATTCACGTTCATGTTTGCTAATCAGTAGCTTCTTCCTTTCAAAGCATTCATATCATATTTTTGTATATTGATGAGAAACAATTAAGCTAAGTTCGTTTGTAGTGGAAATCATAATCATGTTTTGTGTTAAAAATGATGATTGAGGTGAATTACGGTTAATCGTTTGAATTATCAACTATTTAAATTTGTTGAGGTCCTGCATTCCTACTAACAATTTTCCCGATAATGAGCAATGAAAATAGGAAAAGTCAGTAAATCATGTGGGCCACGAAATTTCTCATCGAACTAAAATTCATTTAACAATGTACTACGTAGACCTATATATTATTATAAAAATTATTGAAAGCACAAATATCGCCGTCCATGGGCTGTTCAAGTATGAGTACCGACTATGAAAACACTGATTAACGTGAACAAAGAGACTCGTACCGCTAGAGTGTAGAAACAAAAGAAAAACAATCGCTTATATTCGATATCCGAAGTGTTTTACGACATAAACGTTTTTCGGCTTTGGTAATCTAACATAATAAATGCAATACGGTGCTACTTTTAATGAGTACCCATCTTTGTACAATTTTCCGTTAATTTATAGTCATTGTCAATATATCATTTCAAATCGACTTACATGTATTTCATGTTTGCAACTGCCTTTTTATAATTATTTGATTATTTCGAAAGAATGCATGGTTAGTAATATTGTATAAGGATATTAATTGGAATTTAAGAAATAAGGTTTATACAATACTCAAGATTTTCGAGCGTGCAACCAGTCACCTAGTTTTGTCGATCCAGAATGTGCTGCTCCACAGTGGACTAATTAGGAACTCAGTGAATGCTCTCAATGCACAGATGACTGGCGGGTTGCCGAACTACAGGCTCTTTCCTTTCTGTTCTTCATTTCCACAGATAAGGACACATGCGCACACTTATTTGTTCCTATTGTTATTCCGATTGTCTAACCTACAAAATAATTGAGTTGAAGAATTTATCTTCAAGAAGAATTACTTAATTTCTAGTTACTGCATACCACTTTTAATTTTTAATTTATTATACAACTTTTGTTAAGAGGCTCTTCCACCTAACCGTGCCTTGGGTGAGGAAATTCGGGAGGAGAAATATTGGATTGCCAGTGAACTCATGGTTCCCGAACCGACTTTAGTCTCAATTAGATGAAGGAAACTCCAGCTGAAAACCATGCAGCCAAGCAGGGTTTGAACCCGCGGTAGTGGAAGCGCAGACACTACCACTAAACCACCTCTGTCGGTGCACCGATTTCAACATTAAAATGAAAGTTAAAAATGTTTAATTTTAACTTAAAATGAGAATTCATTCGTGCGTGCAGTTCAAATATGCTACAAACAAAAAATGATATAGACCTTTCTTTGGATCAACCTGTTTAGATTTTCATACGTACTTCAACGATGTATAAAGTAGCAGTGAAGATTCACGCTAGGGAACGACACTATCGAACATGGTGAACGACAAAAACCTGAAAACATTCTCACTTTCTTTTACCTATTTAAAAGTGAAATATCGAAATAGCTAGTTGTATTTTTAGATATTTAGAAATATAACATTTACATGTATAAATCTAGACGATATTTCAATTTGTTCGTGAGGTATAGCAAAAATTCAAAAAATGATATTTCACCCTAATTCACACTTTAAGAAAGGGAATTTTGAACAATATTTTCTGAGATCGTATTATAAACCCTATATCAATTTTCAAATCCCCATCGTT
>NNCF01127794.1:0-14573 GCA_002313205.1 Laupala kohalensis | reverse complement strand
TTTTTAAATTGTTAATTGGTATTCTGAAAGTATGTAAACCCTATGACAATCATAAGTAACGGGATCTAGAATGAGTTAATTCAAAAACTAAAATGAAATCTGGTGACTCCAAACTATGGTAGTGACACGACACAACGTTCGCACTACATCAAGCGAACCACCTATTTTGTCTGTCCCCACCTGACTGTGAACACTAATGCCACGGCCATATAACTGTCCCAATACATGGATTTCAAAGAGACGAATGCATTGATGTGTAATTTTTCATTTTGTTAAATTGAAATTGAAATAAATTACTTTGAGCTCTATGTCGATGAAATACACTTTAGAGACTACTTTGCCTTTCCACATAAAACGAGATAGCATTAAAGTTATTCTATGAATAATCAATGAAGGAAGTAACCTCAAAAACGTCATCTATTTACGCATTGTTTACAAGTAACAAGCTTAGCTATTGTTTACAATGCTACATTCTTTAAAATGTAAAATACAACGTTTCCGCGAATCAAGTGTCAAATAACACGAATTCTTTTAGTTCGGGTTTTACCGAAAATCGTGGTTTAGTTCATGTGACATATCTCTAGTAATCTAATAAGTTAAAAATATGTATTATATTTATACTCGTAGGATACAATCTTACGGCGTAGTTTCAATTTAATTTCTTTTTTCCTTTAAGTTACAATCCAGTACAATTCTTATTAAAAATTTGAAATTTGGAATGAAATTTTATCATTTACGACCATATACACTAAAGGAAAATGTCGAAACTTAATTCTTATGCTATTTTGAAACTTTTTTTCTAAATCAGTAATCTAATTCTAATATACCGTAATTGTAAATTTCACGAATTTCATGAAGTCCATTAATTTTACAAGATATTACATGAAGTACGACCTTAAAGGACTGCATTAGGTGTAGTTGAGATTAGATAGGTCTGTGAAAAACGCATGAGCTATTAGCTTATCGCATTTATTGTCTGTGTCTGGAAAGTATGAAGATGACGGATTCCGTTTTGATAATCAGATTAAATTATGATAAACTTGTTATATTGCATTATATACACATGAATACAAAAAAGATATTTCTTGGTACATAGGAAATTGTTTAAATTCAATTATTTGTTTATCGACAATATTTGCGGCTATCAATGACCATTCCCGAATAGTGCATCTAGCATGCAGCAAAGATCTTCCATTTACTTGCTACAGGGTGGAGTGGGGAACTCCCGCGGAGCTACGACGTATTTGTGCGGTGCTAGTGGAAATTCAGAGCAGTGAATGGAAAACGCTATAAAAACCAGCTCATTCTATACTTAATATTCATCCTCTCAAGTATTTTGGTATATTTTGGAGATACGTCAAATTAAAGTTATTGTTTTCGAAATTCTTGAATTGTATTTTAAATGTATGGGATAGTTTTGTCATAATAGTGAATACTAATTAACAGTTTGTATCATTTTCTATCCATACATTGCGCTAATAATGGATATTCAATTTTTTTTCTTTATATTTACGCCATATTTGATACTCATAATTGCTGTATTTCTTTTATTGAAACTGGCAAGTGAAAACTTTAACGAACATCTTTATTTGTCGTTTCTATGGTGTTGGTCATGGATAAGAAATAAGGAATGAAGTCTGGTGTATTTTAAATATTCAGGACTTGGCGAGAGAGTAAATGTTTATTCCATTTTTCAATCTTTTTACTATACTTAAATCCTATGGCATTTAAGATTTATGCTTTAAACGCTTAATTTACGTGTAAATTTCTCGGATGGGAAATTCAACCACAGATATGAAGGAGACCCACAGTGAAAATCAGCTTTTTCAGTTAGTTTAAATTAAAACGTGAGTCGATATATCCAAACTAATAATAATACTCAGAACATACTCGTAATTTAATGAATATCACCGTGCATCAGTGTTGTGGTACAAAAAAGTAAACAATTACATGATTTTGTCTTCCCTTACCAAGTTTTTTGTTTCCTACAATTGCGTTCTCGCATCTATTGACATAAATCCTGGGAACTGTACATTTTTTAATTTCATATACTTTGTTACATTTGCATGATCTTAAAATGCTCGACTTCACGATTTTTTCTGAAAAGCAAAGGAATTTTTTTGGTTTGCAACCATTGAAGTACGAGGAGCTGACGGACTACGACGATAGTTGTTTGCAATGTTGGATTTTTTTACTGATTGCTTCCCCTTTAAAAATGATTCATTGACTGCCTCCTCCAATCCAGACGAGCTACTTCTGGACAATACTGATGTTTTATTGGTTTGTCGCCTTCCTCTGTCTTTAGTTGAAGCCGACTGACCAACCACTGACTGAGCCCGTGACCCGCTTGTTTCTTGAGATAGACTCTTCTTCGATTCCGGGATTTGGCTCTTACGACTGTCTTGTATTTGAGACTTTCGTAGTTCCTGGGACTGAGATCTGTTCTGGACTTGAGATAGACTTTTCTTCGATTCCGGGATTTGGCTCTTACGACTGTCTTGTATTTGAGACTTTCGTAGTTCCTGGGACTGAGATCTGTTCTGGACTTGAGATAGACTCTTCTTCGAAACTGGTATTTGGCTCTTACGACTGTCTTGTATTTGAGACTTTCGTAGTTCCTGGGACTGAGATCTGCTTTCTTCTTGAGATATCCCCTCCGTTGATTCCGGGAATTGGCTCTTACGACTGTCTTGTATTTGAGACTTTCGTAGTTCCTGGGACTGAGATCTGTTCTGGACTTGAGATAGACTCTTCTTCGATACTGGTATTTGGCTCTTACGACTGTCTTGTATTTGAGACTTTCGTAGTTCCTGGGACTGAGATCTGTTTTGTTCTTGAGATAGCCTTACCTTCGTTTCCGGGAATTCACTCGTTTGAGTTTCTTGTATTTGAGTTTTCCGTGGTTCCTCGTTTTCACTGCGCCTGCTCCCTGATGCTCCATAAGCCACTGATTTCGTAGATTTGTGTTTCTGCTGAGAGTTTCTCTTCTGCCCCGCCGCAGGTATCGCCTGTCCATTAATTGTAAAAGATCGATTAATCAAAACGAGCCACGTAAGTGTATAGTAGACTTCAATTTTTTTCTTCCCGAGAAAACAGGTTGATCTTTTCCTTACCGTATTGTCTGATGCATCTGGTGTATCCTCAAGAGTGCTATGACTGAGGTAGGATGCGCTGCGATTCGCTTCATCTAGTTCCAGTTGAGGGTTGATTCTCCTTCTCTGTTCAAAAATCGTTATGCGTTTAATATGAATTCACATTTTGAAATTTAATGTAACGTTCAAATATTTTAACTTCTTTCGTATAATAGGTGTGGATACCGTGCTACCTTGTCTGTATTTGCCTTTAGTGAGCAACACTTACTATATAAATATACGTGTATGTGTATTCCCTGTTTCATATTTTCACTGTTGTTATTGGGAAAGTTTTATAGATAACACCTATTTTCTATTTCACTGTCTTAGATGTAAAATCCCTTTATAGCGGGCATTATCGATCATTTTTCAATATCGCTCTCTTCCCAATCCTCGCCTCTAAGCTTCTAGGGTTGTGCACCTCATGTGGAGTAAAGGGAACATAGCGTCAATGGAATTACGTTTATTAATCTCAGAAGACAGAAAATTCTTTCACGCGACCATAATAGCGAACGTTTTACGTTATATTTACGTTCCGCTCTTCACACCCTCAGCTTTAAAAATGCAAGTTCCCTATGTAAACTCAACGTGATGTTTGCGGCATAGGTAGGTTTAAAATCTCATAAACCGTAAGACCATGGATTCGATTCAATTTTAGTTTTTGTATATTTCAAAATTTGTTTTTAAATATGTCTATCTATAAACTCATTTCCACCCCCACTGTCCCCCATGAGGATGCTAGTTGTGTCTTTCTTCCTTGAGTTCATTTCTACTTGCTCCATATCGGTTTACATTCTCACCGAAGCCGAAAATCATTGTCTCGTATCTGGTACATACCGTGTTCATAAACATTTCATGACATCCTCCTTACTAGGGGGACTGTGTTTGTGGGATCTTTGCGGACTTTGACGTCTTCGTGAATCTCACAACTTATTTGTATGCTGAAACCTACGATCCTTATACCTAATAATGGTCACTATCGATTAAATTTCACTTCTTCTCACCCCCAACACAAATGGTATTTATTTCTTAAATGGGGAATTTCTGTACTTTTGTGGCAATTGATTTCACACCACTTTAGCGCTCCCAATTGTTATTTATTTATTATTAATATTGGTTGTAGTTTGATTTTTTTCGATTGTTCTAATTTCTATCTCTACTCCAAGGGTGCGAAACGTTGGTTTTGATACTTTTTAGAATTATTTTTACATGTAATCTACTTCTAAATCAATCCCTAGAGGTTCCAGGGATTTCTTATTCCAACAGTTCTTGTTGTACGATAGCCTGTCATCTATGTATAAAGTTTAGTTAAAAGTGCGCCAGGCACTGTAGAGTTATGGATAGATATATTCATGAAACAGTGCAATCTCTATTTTACCCAGTTAGAGATAATTTCCATAAAATGTTTCCTTGTGGATACATTCGCTCTACAGAAAATCTACCTGTCAAATTTCAAGTTAAAAAATATTAATTGAAAAGACTCTGGAATTTGCATATAATAGATTATTAGCAGGGTTTTCGAGGTCAACAATTTGCCGTAGCCCTGAAGTTCAATTTGAAATCCCATGGGGATACAGAACCATTCAAGACGCAGTTGAGAAGAGTATGACGTAAAAATAAAGTAAAATGACGTAAAAATACACCGTTTTCTATGTTGATGAGATACAATATTAAAATCAATGGTGAGAGTATTTATTATCGATGTGTCGATATATTTGAATATGGATTTGCTGAGATGAATTGCGTGACACGGCAGAACTGTGCAATAGAGACCGTTCGTGGTCTTGCGTCATTGGGAATATCACAACTGGTTACGAAAACTGCGATCTAAAAAGGGTCGTTTTCAATTATATTTATATTTCATCTCTTCCTCACCCCTGATACAATGAGTGAATATCTCTCGATGGATGCTGGATCATCGTGAAATGACGTTGGGAGTGGCACTTTTCTATTAAGCGGTACCAAAAAAAATGTATTTAACATCAACATCTGTCGCATTTTATTTTTTTTATACGCCACTGTTTTTCCATCCCCTACCTCATGTGTGCTAGAGGCATATTATGTCCTCTATGGAGTAATTAAGGACAATTGGGGAGGACTATGATTCATCTCAACGGCACCAAACACTGTGGATTCCAATTAAATACTTTAGTTGTTATTTTTACATGCTACTGTCTTCCCAGAGTGTCTCTACGTGTGTCAAGGTAGTTAAATTCCCCCAATGATGTGGTCTGATAGTCTGACGACTGTGGAGTTTTGTTGAAGTTCTTTCAGGCATTTTAAATTTATAGTAGGTAATATACACATACTCTAATTTCACACATTTCACCCGCATTTAGGAAGACAACCTTCCTAAAAATTTGTACATAATCATTTCTTGTAATGCAAACTACACAAATCTGTAAAATTACTGCTCGTCTGGAAATTTGGAAATGGTCGAAAAATCAATTACGAAATTTGAAAGGACTACATAAATACATTCATACTTTCATTTCACTCTCTTAGTGGTAGATTTTCGAAAACGTCAATCCATTGTTCCAACTACACATACTACACATTGTTCCAACTACACATTGTTCCAACTACACATTGTTCCAACTACACATACATACGAATAGAGAAATTTAAAAGATGTCATCGATCACGGAATTCTCCTTTCCAAATTGCATCCTTTAGGCATTCGTTGACTTCCACATCAATGGCTGACATTTTATTTAAAAGATAGATATCAACAGGTATAAATATCCTACACTGAAAATAAAGTACTTCTGCGTTGTCTTTCAGAAACAAAGCTACTTACTTGCGGAGTACCCCAAGGTTCAATTCTCGGCCCTATACTCTTTTTATTGTATATGAACGACATGTCATCATCCACTCCAGATTGCAAAATGGTTCTTTTTGCTGATGANTTTGCTGATGACACTAATTTACTATGTAAACACGCCAATGCTCAAAACGTTTTGTCTAACCTTTCGACTTGGTTCCATGTAAATCGTCTCATTGTAAACACTGACAAAACACTGTCTATGTCATTTCACAATAATATCACAAAATCTTTACCCTAGGTTTCTCNTTTCTTTAAACGGAACACAATTAAAAACTGTTACGAATACAAAATTCTTAGGTCTCCATATTCAAGACAACCTCAAATGTAATTGTCACGTTGACAATCTTAATTCCCAATTAAGCAAATTGTGTTTCGCATTCCGAGTCTTAGTTAACGCAGTTAGTCCACATATTTCCCGTTGCGTTTTTTTGCAAACGTTTACTGCCATTTACGTTACAGCATAACTTCTGTGGTAATTCCGGTCAGAGTATTCAATCTTTCAGAATTCAGAAGAGGATAGTTCGGATAATTTGTAAATCTCACCTTCGAAACTCTCTTAAACCTTTATTCTAGGAATTAAATATCTTAACACTTCCCTGCATTTATATTTATGAAACGGTCGTGTTTGTGAAGACCGAATTACTGAAGTGCCACTTTTTCTTTATAAGAAACAGTCTCGTTCACAAACACAATACTCGCAATAGGAATAATATTCATCGCCCTAGAGTGTCAAACACTCTTTGCCAAAAAGGACCTTATCATTCGGGAATCGTTCTATATAATTCCCTGCCCAAGAATATAAAATATATTATGAAATTGAATAAATTCCAATCCGCGGTTAAAAACTACCTCCTGCACCAGTGGTTCTACACTGTAAAAGAATTTATTGATTTTAAATAAAATTATATTCGTCTTGTACTTTATCACGCCATTGCTGTAGTACTTTTTAAATAACTTGTAACAATTTTGTTGCATGGTTGTGTTGCCGTATGTCTCATATTAATTTAGTTTTATGTGTACTCAACTTTGGCACGGTTGTGTACATTAATTCCGTAGCCCGAACCTGAACTGGGTTTTTCTCCGTTTTTCCTTCGGGTAGAGGCGGATTACTTATACAGGTTCTCTAGGCTTTGTCTAGGAGCATGATTATTGTAATAATAAATCGTGAATTTAGTGTTATTTCAATTCTTATGATTTTTAAAAACTATACTCAAAATAATCTATGGTTCGATAATAACATGTACATGTAAATTTACAAACATATTGACATTATATATGTATTATAACTCGCAGTAACTTTTTATCTTATCTAGGAACTTGTGCTGAAATTTTTGAATCCGCTTCTGCCTTAGGGCCTTTGATCGGAATAGATGGGATGGTCCCTTGCCTTGCTTCCGGAGAGTAAATTAATTTTATTGTCATCCACGAGGTCATACGCAGTCTGTACTGTTTTTTGACAATAAATTTATTACTATTTTTATAATAAATAAAAGCGTGTAATGCACTCGGGATGAATATATACTCCCAATTCGAATATAAAAACGTAAATATATTTTTTGTCCCTTATATGGAGATAACATTTAATCAGTACTAAATACTGTACATATTACCTTTGATAATTAGTTGTGGTTTAGTTGAGAAAACAAAACTAGCTTTGGGTGATTCTCTTTCGCCAGAACTAATATTATCAAATCACATGCCAGACCATTTTGTTTCCGTATTCTCCTGTATTTTCTGCAATCAGTTAAAGTGAAACACAGTCAGAGAAGAGTTATACTCATAAACGGGATCACCATAAAATAATAAGAGATACCGAAGAGAGAGAGAACAATGTCCTATGCGCATGCGTATCAGCAAAACCTCCTGCCTCGCTGATCTACAGGAACTGCTCCATAACTCAACAGAGATTTGATGGTCGTACCAGGGGCATATCAAACAAATTACGAACATTTTATTGGCACAGAAAATTGTAGGATGAATTTGAATAAGAGTTTGCTAACTATAAATTGGATTAAGTTCAAATATCAGAAGAACTAATAAAACCATTATAAGTAAATCATTTGATGCCAATAATTATTTATGTCATGATACTAAACCATTATTAACAAAAATTGATAATTTTTTATGAGATAAGAGTTCATATGATTTATGAACTGTATGTAATATATAGTATGTGGGCATCTAGTACGTATCTAGTTCTGATATTTCATTAAAAGATTAAAACTAGAATTTCTACACATACTTTTTAACAAGAAAGAATTGTAAGAGAAAAAAATCATATACGATTTTATATGGCTAGGGCAACTTGGCAATGTTTTTGAAAATATTAAGACCATTGCTTGTTTTTTAACATCGACTCTTGAAATTCTCAGAAAAGTACAAGAATTGCATTTAATTAGAATTAAGTATGAAATACGTAGGGTGCTTTCAGTGTTGAATTTCATTGTAAAACCTAAGCCTTCAGTAAAAATAAATTCAGGGAAATATAATTCTTGGAATTAAAAGTATGACTCGTCATATAATTTCCAATCTGTTGTGTCTACATGTACACACACATATCTTCCAGAAAGAGATAGAAGCAAAGAGCAGATAGCAGGATTTGCAGCGTTAAACAATGACAATTTCATCTTCACCAATTTGTATATAAAAGTTCGAAATATTAGAAATAATATGCGAATTGTCGATGACCTTCTTTTACAATTTTTATAACAGAAAATACTATGTATTAATGAAAAAGATCAATTTGAATATTAAGGAGATATTCAAATTCAGAAAGTTCTACTGTATAAAACTATCAAAACGGTCGTCCATAGACGAGTTAAAAACCAGACGCACGTTTTTTATTCAAGAGGCACTTTTTCCCAGCCAGTCGCTACGTTTAATAAGTAAAAAGTACACTGATTCCAGCTTATGCTGTTTTGGTTCAGATCAACTCGTTTGTTCATACACCACCATCTACACATTACTACAGATAAAAAATAAATAGTCAAATTAACAATGGTAATAAAAAAATTGCAATAAAGATTAAAATTACAAATTTAATATTAATTTCAACATCAATTTTCCCCAAATTACAATTGTGAATCGAAATTATTTAAAAATTCACTAATGTAACTATTCAAGAAATAACAATCGATAAAATTAAAAACTCAATTATATAGGGAAAAAATAATTATTTAATGCAGTTATCGTAATAATTAATTTTTATTTCTAGGGTTACCTTTATACCGTATGCAGTTTATCTTAAGAGCGAAAGGAAACCAGGGAAAACGCTCAGTAAGGTAGGGTTGAAGGCCTCTTAACAGATATAATACATAGTTAAAATGTACATTATACTTAATCTTTACATATTCTCTCTGAAATACTAAGTATTATTTCAGACATTTTATACATTCCGAAGAAAAATATGTGTTATTCTTTATTTTATTCGTAAATTAATATAACATTTTACAGTTTATATTTAATTAAACATATTGATAATCCAGTATTATACTGTAGTATAATTAATATTATTAATCAATTATGCAAGAACTAATTTCTCTAACATTACCACTAATTAATTATCAAATATATGCTGAATTTTCACTTTTTCAAATGGAATATTTCGCGGGTATTTCAAAAGATCTTGCTGTAAATTATTTAAAAGAAATGCAACCCTGAATACCACTTTGAAGTTTATTTCAATCCCTAAATACATTTATTGAAAACGAGTTGCGAGCGTAGTTTGTTTTGTGTTGATGTATTTGTAATAAGTGAGCTTTCAGAAAATCAGAACGCTTTGTCAGGTATTGTGATGTTTGAAAATGAATTATTTTGAACATATTCCTAGTAACCAGAGGCCCTTGGCAAGATATAACGCCTCGTCAACTTTTACCCCAAACAAACTTATATTAGTTTTCTTCTATTTTCAAATAAAAGAATCAAATATACTCTGAGTTTGTTATTGTTATTTCTGTAATACTAAGCAGTCTAATAATGTATACGGAAGTCTTGAAACATGATTGGTTCCATGATTGATGAATGGTGTGAATACCACACATTGAAAACAATCTTTCAGAGAAAGAAATCTCTTTGTAATACTATGTGACTGATAATAAAATCTGTGTAAACGAACATTTATTACACGAAACAAAAATGAAGATAGCAATAAAACAGTTTAAAATATTTTTTATTAATTCATTATGCCTGAAAAATAACTACATTGCCATCAATTATCACGACAACTCGATCGACAGATAGTGTTATCTAGACATGTGTAGAGACATGTCCTTCTCTACATAGTACACACCAAATGCGTGCCACGCATAGGCATCAATGAATCTCCCCCGTAACGCCGACGCCTATTAACAACGTTGATGTAGAAACGCTATTCCTACATATCGCCAAGGTACATACCTTCACACGCAAGAAACGTAGAAAAACTTGCCACGAAAAGCTATACGTTCACCATGTTGTTTACTGTTTACTGATCTCCAAGGCCCTCTACCGCCCTCTATATAAGAGAACCTCAAACCACACGACGCCAAGAAACCTTCGAAACAGTAAACAAATAGAAGACTCCATGAAACAAGTCGTCTCGACTGCGATTCCATAACGGCACTCACTAATCTGCCCCCCGCACGACCTATTAGGATTATTATCCTTAAGAAATGAACTATGAGACAGTGTTAAGCCCCCAGACAGTCATATGTTTCTGTTAAAACGCAACCTGATAGCAACGAAACATTCATTATCCTAGCGAGTCTCGACTGGAGCACACGGCTGCGCATGAAAACGTTCTAAGTTGAATTTCGTCCATACCGAATTCCTACGCTGAATCCTAATCACATCTTGGCGATATATTTCTGCAACTCTGACAATATGCATTTATACAATTCTGGATACCAATTTCAACGAGCCTAGAAAGCATTCAACGCTGAACTTCAACCACGCCGAAGTCTAGAGAAACCATATCCTAACGATACTCATTTAAACTTCACCGGCGCTGAACCCCGGAGAAGTCACATCCTGAAGACTTACATTCAAAAGGTTCTTCCAAGTTCAACACTGACAACGCCCTGACGCTGAGGAAATTCCGTCCTCCAAACCTTGGCGACTGCGACTTCGAAGCCCGACGCGAGAGACACCACGACGAAGCTTTCCATTGGCGGTACCACTACGCAGAATAGCACTGGGTTCCGTGGATTGCTGCCGCCGACGCCGCAACTTGGTTATATACGTGAGAAACTAATTCAAGCTGAGCGTTCAATCGGCCACCTGTCGTATCGTGTCAACCTCTTTTGTTTTATCCCAAGACAGGTTCATTCATTTCTGTAATAAAACCTTATTCTTTGAAGAACCAACTTGGAAATATTTATTTTGTGAAGGAAGAGATTTTGTTGCAAATACAACAAAATCTACGCCATCGCAACACATGTTATATAGTAGAGCCCATTAATCCAGTTTATTTGAGATATTAGAAGAACTAAAATACATGGGTTTTGCCATTAATACGCAAATATTAATCGTTATATTTATGTAATATGTATACCATGTACATAAAAATGAACAAACAATAATATTTACCAATTAAAAACCCATGAAGGTAAGGCTCACAAATTGCGGCAATAATCAAGTAAACGGAAATAAGCTAAAAGCATTTTTAATTGTCCTTTTTAATTTTTTATCAAATAGAAACAAAATAAATATATAGTCCAAAACAGCAGTTACAAACTGCGTATGATCACGTGGAGTGCAATAAACTAATTTACTTTCCGGAAGCAAGTAAGTGACCATCCCAGTTTTCGGAAGTTTTTACCTCGCTATTCGAATCCGTTGTGTAACTCATTCAAGAAGTTGTTAATCATTGCCCGGTAACCTGCAGTCGGGACTTCCCCTAAGCCACACGTGCAAAGGGAGCTTCGCGGCACTCACCGGGTCCGTGGTCGTGTTAAGCTCGGTTGCATCATGAGGCGCATGCAGGGGCTCATACGAGCGAAGGACTCTCAGCGCAGATTACACTATCAGCCTCCGAAAGGAGAGGTACCACTAGAGGGACAACTTAAATTTCAGGAGAGCGGATTCATTGTCTTTGCGTTTCAGAGCTGCGACGGTTTTCCTCCACTTACTTTTTTTCGTCAGTCTCCAGGGTTAGAATGCGTAGGGGAAAAGTTTTAATACGCTTCGAATTATTCTTTAGCCAAAGTGACTTTTCTGTGTATTGAACCACTATTTTATCAATTGTTCAATATTAGATGTTTTCATTGGTACAGCCATCAATCAATATAATTTAATAAATTTATAGTCCTATTTAACGAGAATTATTTTTTCTTCATTATCCTGGCAAAAGAATTTATACCTCGAAATTTATAGAAAAACAAATTACAGACTTCATCATATGTCGAGATATATGTCAACATGATTCGGGGATTTAAATTTTTTAATAAATCACTAATAAAAAGTGGTTTGACTTTTTAATTTTGATATGTGTGTTAAATTTGTTAAATTAATATCAATATAACAAAATGGAAAGCATCTCATTTTATAGTTATATGGCGCTTAATACTCTTAAACAAACATGACAGCTGTTTCATCGTTTCAA
Organism: Laupala kohalensis; assembly: GCA_002313205.1. NCBI lineage: Eukaryota > Metazoa > Arthropoda > Insecta > Orthoptera > Trigonidiidae > Laupala > Laupala kohalensis. Next base: position 2,035 of record NNCF01127794.1, on the reverse strand, counting down.
CTTGACTCAATTGTGTGCACATTTAGAGTTATATTTAAGACACCATACCTCGTTTAAAATCCCCATGTTTTCTCCGGTGAATAGTAATCAATATATTTCCCTATGCGTATATTTTGCTAACGTTTACTCCCAATAACAATGTGTCATTATCTTCTTGGAAATTCCGGGCAGAGCATACAAACTTTAAAAGTTCGGAAGTGAATTATTCGGATATTTGGCAAATCTCATTCCTGAACTCTTGTAAATCATTATTTAAGGAATGATATAACACTTCCCTGCATTTATATTGACGAAACGTTCGAGTTTCTTAAACCACATTACGTAAGTGTGACTCTTGCTTCGTACGAAACAGTCTCGTTCACAAACACAAAACTTGCAAAAATATTTATTCTACCTCCTAGAGTATAAACCACACTTTTCCCAAAAGAACCATTACATTCTGGAATTGATCTTTATAACTCCCTACCCCAAAATAAAAAGAAATTATGAAATTGAATCTCATCAAATCCGCAGTCAATAGCTACCTCCTGCACCAGAGTTTCTACTATGTAAAACAATTTATTTATCTTAATAAAGTTAAATCCGTCTTGTAGTTTATCACGGCTTTGCTGTAGTACTTTTAAAACAATTTTTATGATCTGTGTCTGTTGAAAATGATCTGCGTTGGTTTTTCAATGAGGTGATGATTCTAAAGACATTACTGGCGTTAGTTTCAGAAGGGAACATAGAATTCGGTACGTGAGTGGATATAATTGGAGGACATTGGTTTGAAGATTTTGAGTTTGTTGTTTTACCTACTTTTGAGAAGTAAGAATTAAACAAATTAGTGATGTTCTGCGGATTTGATACGATTTTGCCATCGTTTATTAGAGAAATATTTTCTTCGCCATTTTTAAAATTTGACGTGTATTTTTGAACAATAATTGCACATGGCTTTCGCCCGATTGTTCGATTTTAGCACCTGCCTGCCGTTTTCCATAATTTTAGCTCCATAGAGTACTATCCAAATATAGTTTAATACTTACAAAAATAATCATGGAATTCGGGTGGTTTGTTGTATTGTTTGGAAAGATAATATAAATGGTGTTTGTTTATTCTAGAAATTCTTATCCCTTGGGTGATCCATGCATTGTATTTCTGTGTTGTAATTAACTTGCGTTTAATGTGAAACCTGGAGTTGTAATGTATTAGGAATATGGAGATAAATATATTGAATTTGTAGTTGGTGCCTTGGCAATTGTATACATCTTTCCATGTTGCTTCACGTAAATAATTTTTAAATGTGGATATATTTGTGTCATTAAACTCTCATTTAAACTTATTAAGGATTTTAGGAGGATTTAGTTTATATTTAATAGTCAATATTTGAGCACGGTGATCGCTGTATCCGGTGATTAACATTTCAGAGAAATACGAGGTTCCATGTTAATGATAATTTGATGTAGCAATGTTTGAGAGGAACTGGAGAGGCAATTAGGGTCGTTTAATATAGTATTAAGGTTGAAGCAGGCAATAAGATTTTTGAATCGATTAATAATGAATGACTAGTATCGAATGTACTCAGAAAACCGATGTTAAAATTACCACATATGACAATAGATTTAGTAGATTTGTGTGTGATATGTTTTAAAACAATTTCAAATTTCCGAAAAAATATGTTAAGATCTGATTGAGGTAGTCTATAAATAATAATACCGGAGTCCGTCAGATTAACTGCAGAAAATTCAAACGTACAATCTGTGCAGAAATTCTCGTAACCTGGTAGTGGAAAATATAAAATATCATTACGTACTTAGATACATATACCGCAGTTTGGATTTTTACCTTTAAAATTTGGCGACAGTAATATATTACTAAATAATAATTAAAATAGACAATTCATCAGTCGGCCCCTGAGCCAATCGCTCGACGAGCCCCACAGTACACTGTGGGCGTTGAAATCTCCAAAGAGGAAGAATGGTCGAGGGAGCTGATGAATTAAATCTCTGAGGGAGATCTCCGAAAAATCTCGTGTCGGAGGAAGATATATAGAACA
>NNCF01127793.1:39462-55738 GCA_002313205.1 Laupala kohalensis | reverse complement strand
TTATACCTTCGAAAATCAAGTTGCAAAATCTAGTTAGTGATTCAGCACTTATTCCATTATGGCTTACATTGTATCTCACCTGCTACTACTAACGATTACGTAGTAAATATAACTTCTTTGCTGTATTCTATGTCAATGGACTCGACAGAATTTTTTTCCTTTAAACAAAGAAAATCTACGGTGGCAAAAGAGTTTTCAAACATTTATTTGTTTCTTTTCAGACAAAGTATTTTCCTGGCATATTACAAGTGACTGAGACACAAATACAGGATATTGAATTGTGCAAAAAGGAACTGAAATTACCCAATGCCAGACCAATGCCTGGCAAGATTTGCGCAGGAAACGGTGTAGCAAGCACATGTGGGGTAAGTGTTTATTACGATTTTTGTAATATACTTTCATAATTGAATGAATCATCTTGCTGGTAATAGTTCCGTGTGACGTCATATCAATTGTATTCAATCTAAGTAGGTGTACCGCTTGCTTAATAGTGCCATGTAATATATGTCATGATGATAACATTTGAAAATCGGATTTTAAATTTATTCTGACAAATTAAACTTAACACAATAAACAATTACTTGTAAACGGCAGAGCTCCGCTCCATGAGTCGTACTCAATTGTCATTGTAAATGGCAGAAGAAGAATATTGACCTTATTATGAGATAACACCTGATTATTTCTGTTAGTTTGTAACACGTCGTAGAAAGATATTGATATGCCTTCAAAAACTAACGTTCTGATTATTATTTTGCACAACTACTTAAATAACAATCAAGAACTCGCGAGACCGCGTTTGCGACTATATATCTCAGTTTTTAGAATGTCTTCTGATCGCTCTTTTTTATTTTTTTATTTTTTTCTTGTGGAGCTTTACGGCTCGTCGACATCGAGGTCATTGAAACCCTAAAATCTTGTACAGGTAGGGAAAATGCAGTTGCGCACTAAGGAGAGGCAACATGACTCTCCCCGTGTGTGGGACTCGCCGAATGACACAACCATACTCACTAAAATACCTCCTGAATTACAATATATCATAACATATATCAAAACATTACATATTAAAAAATAAAGGAAAATGAAAGATACCTTAGCCCTCGCAACCAAATAGCGTCGGGATTGAAAAGAACATGAAGTGACCAAGGAAGGTCAGGAAAGAGAAAGAAAGGAGCCTCGCACAAGTAAGTAGAAGTAATGCCAGACTCAGCTCGGGACCCCGTGTTTGCCAAACACGTACTTACTAGATGTAAGTCCCCCGGAGGATGGTGGCTCAGATATTAGCGTACACTGGGTTCAATTCCGGGTTGGAACACCTCTTTCTTTCTATATCTATGGAATTGTAAATCCTTCTGCTCCTAGTATCAATAACTCTATTATTATCTTCTCTTTCTAACCCCTTCACGTGAGACAAATTCTCGGTAAACCTAGCTAACCCGCCCACCTACTAATATCAGCCTACCAACCACCTCCCACTTCATATCCTATTTACAAATACAATAACACAAAAAAAGGAAGAAAATTATTATTTATAATTGTAAGAAAATTAATGTGAAGTTATCTATCTACCTAACTAGCTTGATGTTTGTATAGAACCTTTTCTCAAGGTAGTCAACGCTTTTACTTAGCCATCGTGTATAAGAGGAATTAGAAAGGTACCTCGCGTTCAGTTAGCGAGATATTGGAAATTGTATTCATAACCAACCTCGGACAACAATCAATTCACTTGCTCTAGTGGCTCAGTTCTGTTTTTTTCTGCACCGAGCGTGTGGAATGCATACGTTGTGTCTTTGTTGTGTAAATAACTTGTTTTTTTTTACAGAAAATAGTTGCTTTTGTGGCTACTTTAACATTTATTTGAATATTACTTAAATTCTTTGTGACTTCGCTTAACCTGAAATTATTCTACCACTATTTGCTTGCAATTTTCGCGAGTGTTTAAAGCATTTATTCCGAAGAGTTTGGCAATTTGTTTTTAGGCAGTCATATTGAATAATTTTTGACAAAGTTTCGTGACTTTAGATATAACCTCTATATACCGTATTGCCATTTGGTACAAAAGTTGACACAAGCACCAGTACACTGGAGGAGGTCAATTAGATCACGAATAACGGATGAAAGACAGTAAGGAATTTTTACCTTCCTTTTAACCTGTTCGATCCGGTTCGCGTAAATAAACAATTACCACCCCTGCACTTCACTCGATATAGATATAGTGTGTTAGATGCATGTCCTTTAGCTAATTTCCCACTCGTTCCAATCCATCCCTTCCTGTGCCTAACCCTCTAACCTTCTTCACATACTTGGAACGTGTAAGCATACGTGAGGCAGTGCTTTCCGGAATTAAAATTAACACATCCGGGGAGAAATCAAACGTGCTTAGCTGATTCGCACGGTTGCACATGTCCTCCGTTTTGCATATATTGGTTCTCAACCAGTTTTCTGTCTGGTTTCTTCAGGTCAAACGCTTGTTTAGCTTAAGTTCTTAGAGAAATGGACATCTACACAAAGACATTCACCAAGAGGGACACAGTAATCATCATAGGTGGGTAGAATGACAAACTTCGAAGGTCCCTTCAACCCTTCTGCACGTAAAAACAAAAAAAAACGGCATTTCGGTGCACAAACAACGTTCTCTGTAGTCTGCATCCGCGCTTCTGCGTTGTACTAATAAACCACGAAATTATCTCCGCAAACATATCCCTAAAACATAATCTGTGTGATGCAGCTATAACATTTTTTAATTGCTACCATACCTGGTTGATAAGAACCTCACGCAGATTGGTTTACTCGTNGGTTTACACGTATGACCGACTGGGTAACATCATTTCGTTTCGGTAGCTTTACATCTCACTTCACGTCATCCACCTGCCCCTTCACTCTCACCTTCCTCTGCTATTACCTCATCACTAGCTTCTCCTTCTTCCATCTCTTCTCCTATATACACACTAATTTCTTCCCCTGTTCCCGATCTTTCACCTCCTCTTACTTTATCTCCCGTGCACAGGCCTTACTCGTCTATTCGCACATCCATTTCTGCTTCCACCCCCATACACAGTTAGTACTTGAGCTCAAGCGTTCGATGTGGTACTCGAAGGTGAAAATCACATTCAGGTGTAGTGTCGAGAAACTGTACAAAATCGAGTTACACTTTATAATTTAACATCCATTCAATATACCGGGAAACACAAACTCTTTGCAAAAATAAAATAGTATTTCATCACTACGAATCATTCCATCACTATATTACATCTATTTCAAATAAATTGACACACACTTGTACACGAAAATCCATTCTATTTACTATGCATTGGCTTTCAACTAACAAAATAAATTATGCTCATATATCTAATTATCATTTAGAAAGTTCTGACTCTCGACAAAATTTTAAAGAGAAATCACCACGGACTGACGTACGGATATCTATCTTTGTAATGATTTTTTTATTTTTCGATTGCCATGATACAAGAAATTCTGTGTTGATAGTGTGTTTGACTTCATTTGCAGTTAACTTAGCCGACATAGTGGGCGTAGATAGTATTGTTTTGCATATTTATTGATCTCCTTATCAGAATTTGATATATGTTTTTCTGAATTTTGAAATTATTATTTGTATAGAGTTGTCTAATTTATGGGAGTCAATGTGTCTTAGTGGGTAGTGCACTGTGTTCCTTGTTAGATGGAGTTCGACCCCTGGATAGGTGGGTATTTTTCATAAGTTATGTAAAATGACACGAAGATATTAGAATCGAACAACCAGACAAAAAACTACATGGAATATTTTTATCTTCAGAAAAGAGCTAAGAACACATTTTCCTACTAAACGAGGGAAAATAATGTAATCCTTAAGATATTACAATTTTTTTTAATTCTTACTTTTTTAGAAGTCGGTAAAAAAAATATTCAAAATCTCAAAATTAATGCCTCCCCAATACATTCACCCACGTGTTCTAATCTGTTCATTTCCGAATATAACGCATGAAAAATCATGACTATCATTAGTTCATAAATAAAATCTCAACAGCCATAGGTGAGACAACCGAATTTATGGAAACATTTTCGTCCCACGCAGAGTGGACAACGAGATAAGCGTTTGAAAATCAAGATTCTTTCCCGGGTCATGAAAAATTATTATTCAAGTTTCCTTTAGAAATAAGTAAAATGTATGCAGGTAGCAAATTTGAATACTAAAACTTTATTCGTATAATAAGGTATTATCATTCATGAACGATTTAATAAGAAACATAATAAATAAACTTTATTAAAAATATTGAAGTTTACTAACGGGAAAATTCAAGAATCTATATCACAAAATATACATTACTTTCCAGAATTTTTTAAAATCTGCTACAGGTTTTTCAGGTTATACTGAGAATTAAGTTAGATATGATATAATTTTTGCGCTTCTATTTTCTAAATTGTTATTTTCACATTGGTTGCGCCATTTCACCGATTCCTGTTCTTGATCAATCTCACGATTTTCTCTGTAGCCGCCCGTCTTCTTTTTACCAAGAATGTGCGTTGCGCATTGAATGTATAAGACTTTTATCAATTTAAAATTGGTATAAACCTCCAGCTTCCAGAACACTATCTTAAAATATTCTCGGTGAATTCAAACTTTTTCATGCTAATTTTCCACTAGACATTACAAATTACAAGAAAATATGAGTTCAACAGTTGCATTTCCAAGTGATAGTATCAATATGAACCTGATAATGTCAGGAAATGCGTAATTCGGCATTGCGCTCAATCTCGTCATATTCATCCAAAATTCGTTCAAATGAGTGTCACACATTTTGAATGACTTGAGAGCTTTTTGGATTTGAACCTGACTGCAAATATTTATATATTCAATTTTCACACGATCTGCGGATGTACTCTACAGATAAAAAAGGGCCCATTCATTTTTCTATGTCCCACGCTCTGACCAGTTTCTTATTTGTTACGTTTGCAACGCGTCTCTCCTTCTGCTTCCCCTTCGACAGGGGAAGTTTCGTTCGACCAATCGTAGGTCTATTTGAAACGGCTCCCATATTTGGAAGACATCGTGCGGCGGGTAAATCGTAACGAGATAAAATGTTTAATTACACCGCTATTAAAGAAATATTTTGTATTTTTTTGTTATACACATTTTGGACTTCTATAACAAAAATATTCTGTATATTCTTGACTTCAATAAGCTTAACCATTCTCTATATTTAAACGACATCTCGAGATTCGTTGTCTCGCAAGGTCTTCATAGGCAATGTAAAAGATATTAGAGTTTCTATGAAAAAACGTTTGCGTAATACTGTGATAAAATATTGTTTTTAACAGAATTTGAATACAATTACAAGATAGCGTATGAAATTGGTATAATTCGAATCACAAATTCTTCCAAAATGTGTATAATTAAGAATACAAAATATTCCTTTAATAGCGATGTAATTAAACATTTTATCCCGTTACGATTTACCAGCGGTACTATTAGTTTTCCAAATATGGGAGCCGTTTCAAATAGACCTACGATTGGTCGAACGAAACTTCCCCTGTCGAAGGAGAAGCAGGAGGAGAGACGCGTTGCAAACTTAACAGATCCAAAACTGGTCAGAGCGTGGGACTTATAAATGGAAGAATAAATGGGCCCTTTTTTGTTATTAGTAATGTACCAGACATACTTTTCTTTGCATATAGTATTTCGAGAGCAGCAATTAATAGTTGGATCTACATGAAAAAAAAACCTGAGCTGGGGTAGCTAATGTATAGGCTGCCAGCCGGACAGATACACATGACCTTGCATAGCTAACACCTGTCTGCTTTGACGTGAATTTTTGTCCTTTCGTGCCACAGTCCAAATTATTATATCTCATGGCTTCAGTAGCAATTCTACAAAATAGAAAAGGGAATATATAGTGAGGATATTATCAACTGGTAAGCATTTATTATTGATTCAACGTAAGTTGATGTCGAATATTCTGCATACTTTCTTGACGTCTTGCTTGACATATTTACAATCATTACAACTCCATGATCTTACCTTGTTTAATCGTAGATTAATTTTCATAGCCTACGTATACCAAACGTTCTTTTTTCAACGTCCGTTTTCAGATACGCGATAGCGCCAATATTCGATCCAGGGTTTCTTCTTCCGAAGGCGCGAACGTTACCACTGCATCTCGACGATATGAAGTAATTTCTTATTCTCTTGGGTTGCGCTGTCGTATAGTTTGTACCATAGTAGTAGTTCCATGATTACTAAATAAGTAAAATAGTAATCATCTCTAAAGTCTTCAAAAATGTATCTTTAAATATTAAAAAATTAATTTTGATGTATCCAAAAAATTCTTTATTTTGAATATATTTGATATTTATTTTTATGAAGTTAATATATTTGAAAAATACATTTCTGAAAATAATAATTAGGTATTCACTAATATAAACCTACAAAAAATCAAAATATCATCAGCTGCTTGATGTTAAGGAAACAGCAAATTTTCTTCTTCGTGACTTCAAATTTCTGGCAATGTAACGATTAGATATTTTCGTTTTGTCGTACCAATTTGTTCAAGTAAACAACTGTTCATAATTGTGAAAGATTAATTCCGTAAAACAGTTGCGCAGGCTCTGCCAACTTCGTAATGATTTAACGGACCGATTGCATAGAAGGAGAAGGAGCCGAGTTTCATTTAGCGGCAACTACGAACGAGGTAGACGGGGAGGAACGAATAACAGTTTTTGTAACTAAGTCAGATTTTTTAGTGGGGCTGAGCTATTGCAGGCCCACACAACATTTTCCACAACATTTCATTATCATTTTTTTTATTGTAGTTCAAGAAGGTAAGACCCTTCCTACGACAATTGTGGTTCTAAAATGGTACAGCCCTTTCCACAACATTTCATTACCATTATTTTATTGTAGTTCAAGAAGTTACGACCCTTCCTACGACAATTGTGGTTTTAAAATGTTACTGCCCTTTCCGAAACATTTCTATTCTATTCTATCATCGCCTATGATGAAATTTAATGGCACACTAAGTCCATTAAATGGAAATCGGCCATGTTCAATTTATGCCAAATGAAATGAATTCAAAAACGTTGTCAGAAAGTATCACACCCTCGTCACCTTTTTCTCATGTTTCTGGGGACTTCACAGGACCACTAAACGTTTGTATGGGTTTACCCCGCTCAAAAGCTGTTGCAAAGGCCTATATATCTGTTTTTGTCTGTCAACTTCAAAGGCAGTGTGTTTGGACTCAGTTGAATCCCTCAATACTAAGCACTTCATAGCCTATCTCACCAGGTTTACATCCCGGTTCGTTTTTCTTAAAACGATTATGTCTGACAATGCTAAAACCTTTGTCAAAACTAGTAGGGAATTCTCAGAATTTCTAAGCTTCATCTCAGGGAAAGAAAATCGAGAAGAAATCGAATCAATGTTGAGTAACCAAAATACTCAGTGGATTTTCTCCCCTCCATACAGCCCGCATAGAAACAGCCTTGTCGAGGCAGCTATAAAATCTATGAAATATCATTTGAGGCGAACCTTGGGGCAAAATGTTATATCCTTCCGAGAACTACGTACTTCGCTATCCACAATCGAAGACTGCCTAAATTCTCGTCCGTTGTTTACCCGGCCTACAAATGATGATGACGAGGAAATTATAACTCCACATCACCTGATAACAATTTTCTCCCCAGGACTAAACAAATTGACATTTATGAAATAGTTGAAAAATCTCAGGAGGCAGGAGGATTTCTTAGTACAATAAAATCACTCTAAGTAATTGCCATTTAATAATTCTGTGTAATAAATATTCCCTTAAAATAGGGAAATTAAAACAATCTCAAAATCCTTTAACATCGAGCCAATAGCTTATGTAGGTTAGTTTATACCGGAAAGAAAGAATTCTTTACCTTTCTTCCTGCTCCCGTAAGTGCATATTTTGCCGATGCGAAAATGTCAAGACCTTGCGGTCGTGGTCAACGCATTATCTATGCGTAAATTCTTAATTATATTCTGAAAATCACAACATCTCCTCTTCATTCCGAAAATTACTTGACTCCTTATTCTAACCACCTATGTCCTCGTCGGTTCTCGGTCAGGATTTCGAACCCCGGCCGTCGGCCCATATTAAGTTTCGAAATGTTCATGCAGGTGACGGATTGGGTACACCTGAGCCGATAAACCGACTCCTGCGTGCAGGTGCGACACGCGCTTGGGCATTTCAGCAAAATTGACATTCCCGCTTTGAAGATATAGTATATTCTTCAGTAACCAGCTGTGTAAACAGCGAATGTATCCAAGTTGCAAAATCCTCGCAAACGCTTGGTTTAAAATTACCCCACCAGATAGCTCCAGCGACTGGGCACACGAAAGGCCAGAAAATTAATTCAGAATTCTTGCATCAGAGAGCGTGGCTGTCGCTAGAACTTGACAGTCGAATGACGATGGACTTTCATCTGTTTTAGGCTGCTTCTTTTACGAGAAACGAGCTCGAGGAAGAAAATACGTATTGTATCTCATAAAATTCGTTTTATGCTAATTTGTTCATATTGAAACATTTATCTGGAATTCTCATTGTAAATAGTGTGAATTATTTCTTAAATTCAAGTTATTATTAGCAGAGCAATCAAAGCTTCCGAACAATGAAATCGTATTTTTTATAAGCTCCAATAAGATTGATTCTACTTCAACAATAGGTTTTTTTATTGAAGTGATATTCTTTGCATTCACTCTTGTGAAAACGCTGTTCTTAGGATCCGCATTCAGCTCCATGTCTTCTAGCTGAATCTCCGGCAGATTTTGTGTTTTGTGTTAAACATTATTATTTACATTACCAAAACCAATTCTAATTAAAACATCGCAATATAAAAGAATTTACGTCGCTTAATACTTTGAGAACTACTCTCGCGATAGGTACGCACTGTTACCAACAATATACATTGAAATATAACAAATGGCGGCAACTTCAAAAATAAGTTTTTATCCTTGTATACATATATTTTAGGATACATTAGTTTCTCTAAAAACGTTTTCAATAAAAAAATCCAGGCTTTCATGGATTAATGAAGGTACTTAACCGGTGTTTTGAAGGATGAGTAATTTCCCGATTATTTCCTAGTTTTCAGGTTTTTCAGGTCCACACGGCAATTTACCACGGTCTATTAAATCCCCTCATATCTGTTTGAAATAGCTCTTTATCAGACTTTGTTTTTCCTAACGCATATAAAGAGCTACAGTTAAACCTTTACACAAGAAAGAAAACTCTCTTGAAAATGGAGGAAATACTCGGGTTCCTTGCTGTTTTATCCAAAGCATTTGATGACATCGAAATGATTCTTTCAGTATTGCTTATTTTTGGCATTCGGTGCTTATTTGGCATTATAAACAACCATAAAATATAGCAAATCCTTTTCTCTGGTGGTATGCATAAGTTTGTAATGAGTAATGAACAAATATTCTTAGAAAAATAATTCGTACCAGATCAAGAGAATACCCATACTTAAAGAGAACATTCTCCCAAAATACAGCTCGAATTTAAATTAAAAATTTCAACTTGCAAACTAATGCTCACAGAAAACATTCAGTTTATTTATCCCACAATTTGTTCAATAACATTTTCTGGAATATTTCTCTTAATGTGCAGTATTTATTCTGTTTCAGGGTGATTCTGGAGGACCGCTGGTATGTGAAGATGTATTGACTGGAATTGTTTCGATTGCGCATATATTTTGCAATGCACCCGATATATACACAGACGTTGTATACCATAAAGACTGGATTAAGTCAACTCTTGAAAAAAGTTTCTCCGAGGCAGGAATTCAGAAGCCATAATGATAATTAATGTTAAACCTTAAATAACGATTACTGATAAAAATTATCATGTAATACATTATCAAATATCCTTCTTCTTAATTACCTTCTATGTTTCTTGAGTTATATGGGAAATGCTAATTTTTATTACTAACTGAAAAATACTGTATGTTTTAGATAACTGTAGGAAGTGAATCATCTAGAAGTTGAAAACTTGGTTCAAAATTATGTTTATGTTAAAATTTTATGGAAAAGGTTACGTAAAAAGGGAATCAGTGTTATATTAAATTTTTTCCTCTTTGGTATTTCGAATGAAGTCCAAATATATAAATAAATAAAAAATTAAAATGAATAATTATTTTAAAATGAGAAATCACTATTCATAATAGCTTGAAATAAATGATGTTTGTTTTGAATTATTTTGTCTCAATTGTTATGTTATTGTTTCAATTGGTTAGCACTATAGTAATCAAGAAGATTAACATTAATTTAAAGTCTATCCAATTTTGAAAAATTATTTTAAACCTTGATATAAAGTTTTGTTGTACTACATTGAAATTATAAAACAATAAACGAATATTTAAAAAACATTTGCTCGTCTGAAATAGGTTGTGCGATTATTATCAATAACTGAATGGTTTGGAGTAATGGACATGTAATTACAGCCATTAAGGTGTACTTTCGCTGTTGTTGCGTCATTAGCCCCTCGTCCTAGTGAGCAGATCTCACACAATTTGTTAGTGAATTGCAACCGAACTCAAGGAAAGAATTTTCGGCAATGATAATGCTCGTTCTAGAGAAGAATGCTATTAATCACACTTTCACAATACCAATCTGCAATTGCATGAAGTCAGGATGTGTTACGACGACACACACTTTACTCATGCCGAAAGACTAGAAAGGTTTTCAACATAGGTAGGAAGGAAACCGGAAGATTGCCCGAGTGGTCGTCTTAGCAAGGGCGAAGGTGCGGGATAAACGGACCTAGACTCCACAAGAGAGAGAGAGAGAGCACGCTAGGGTCAGACAGAGATCCGTGCGTATCTGCTCTATTTAAGCCGAGTCCGAATAAGTCTTATTGAATAGAGTACTACATTCTGCTGCGCTACGCCGCTCTTCTGGCGCGCGCATTTGCACACTTTTCCTTATATTTCGTAATATTAGGGACCCAAAGGTAACCGTTTCTACCATTCTGTCTCGAAACCCTACGTTTCTGAAGACAAATTCACAAAAAATATTTCTATAAATTTTCCAACAAAAAACTAGCTGACACTATGCTGATAGGTGTATGCAAGTTGTAAGGAAATGTTCATAGAAATCATTAACAATGTAAACAGAACACTAAAAGTGTGAATAGTAAATGTTTTTATGCAAAAGAGCATTATAAAATTCCCTAGAAATATTGGACCACTAAGCATTTGAAGTAAGAACTCAAAAAAAGTAATTATCCTGTTATTTCGAAAAGAAATATGTTAAAAATAAAATAATTGGAAATCACTGACACATCTTTTAATGCTCTATAAAATTTATAATTCATTTGTTATTTGCTCCGTCAAGTTATCTAGAAAGAAAAAAAATTAAAGTGTATTCGCGTATTAATACTAATATTGATTTGGTTCAATATGTCACTGAGCCCAAAAGGAACCAGTAAGATATGCCTTTAAAGAAAAAGTCTGTGTTGATGTCTAGGGAGAGGCAGTAGAAAAGGAAAGTTTAGACAATTAAATCGAAGGTAAGGATGCCCGGGTAAATAACTATTTCGAGTGAGAATCAGCAACGTATTACTACGTCGTCAAGTGTGTTCCGTCTTCATGCAGCGGGTTACTTCTGAAAGGTTGGTAAAAACCTGTAGCGCAATTGTGGACACGCAATCGCTAGATTTGGTAATCACTTCGATATCCGGTATCACGGTTGTGCTTTTAAAAAGGTATCCGCATGTCAATTCTGCACATGGCATTTTCGGTAACCGAATACCACGTGATGGCATTAATTCTATAAACGTTGACAAGCACCTTGTTGAGAGGTTATGCGATTTACCCAGTCAGTGGTCGAAAAATATACTAATATCTATGAATATCTATCACATAATAATTTAACTTTCAAAGAAACTTGGCCTATTGTTGCACGTTTTCCTCGTCATAATTTCATAGAATTATTACATCATATTTCAATTAGTTTTTCTTGATTATTTCGTATTTATTTACATTTTCACGTAATATAAAGTAGTTATTGTCAAATTAGTTAATCTCCAGATGTCGTCGTAAATACACATTTCAATCATTTTTGTTGTCGGTTTGTTAGTACATTTCATTTATTTAATATCTCGTTTCTAACATCCGTAAAATATATATTATTATACTAACATCCTTCATTCAGTGTTATTTGTCAGTTTCGTGTATTTCTTTTGCTTTTGTCGTTAAGTTGCTAACTAACTCACACCAATGGACACTATCGCATTCCTCAACTCATTCAAAGCTGATCTTCAGAAGGCGTACAATGACTTGATACATTATATTGAACCACGGATCAGTGCGCTGGAAGAGGTCCATAAGAACACGATCGGCGGTTATACCACAGTCAGAAATTCTTGCCGTCCTTCCTATTACTATCTCCCGGTATGACCAACGACACATACATTACTCCAACTCTTAACTCAGAAAAGTCATAGTGTGTTAGATGACAGGTACCTGTTTCCTCCCTTTCCTAATCGTTTCATCCCCTCACGTCCAGTACACAGTCCTGTTCACACACCACGCACTTGTAGGAACATTTGCCCAAAACCACGTAAAGTAGTACTACCCAGAGATGAAGCCAACACTTCCACGCAGAAATCAAACGTACTCTTATTAGATGATTCGCACGGTCGTCAGATGTCCTCCATTTTGCGTGAATAGCTTCCTAGCCAGTTCTTAGTCTTCAGTTTCTTTAAGCCAAACGCTCGTTTGGATGAAGTTATTCGAGAACTGAACATCTACACTAAAAAACTCACAGAGCCGAACACAATAATCATCATAGAGGGGCAGAACGATATTAATTTGGGTGGTCATTTCAACGCGTCTAATCATCTACAAAAACTAAAAATGACGTCTCAGCACACACACACATAGTACCCTGCCCTATCTAAACGCTTAAACATTCTACAAATAAACCACGATATTAACTTGGCAAACATCTCCCTAAAACATCACCAGGCAGAAAAAAACAAAATTGATTTGCAACCCCACCTGACTGCCAAGGACTTTACCCTGCACGGTTAGCATCTGATACAGTCTAGGAAACATCATTTCGGTACTCTCCTAGTTTCGCATCTGACCTCACATATTCCACCTGCCCCTTTACCCACTCCTCCACCTCCCTCTGCGCCTACCTTATCACCATCTCCTTCTTTTAATTCTACACCCATTTTTTCTCCCGTCCCCGTTCTTTTATTTACTGCTTCCTCATCTCCCACGTCCTCATCTATTCCTCCATCCACATCATCTGCAGCCCCCATACACAGTTACAACTTGCGCTCAGCAGTACGATTTGGTATTTGAAGGTGACAATCGCGTTCGGGTGCAATGTGAGGGCTTTATCCGGAATTTGAAGCTGTGCGAAATTCACATTTCTCTACACAATCTAACATCGATTCCATTTTTCGTGAATCCACAATCTTTGCGGAAGTAAAATAATTATATATAATCATAACGTCCAATCACTTTCAAGAAAATTGACAGACTTTGGAATTCTGGTACACGATAATCCATTCTATTTCCTATGCCTCAGAGAACAATGGCTTTCAACTGACAACTTCAACGATACTGCTATTCGTAATTATTATTTAGCAAGTTCTTACTGTCGGCAAAATTTTAAGGAAAAAATCCTCACGGAGGTACATATACCTATGTTCTAATGATATTTTATTTTCTCCACTGCCCGGCTACGAGAACTTTTGCGTAGATAGTGTGTGCGAATTTTCTGCAGTTGACCTGACGGAAACTGGTATTATTGTTTTGTATATTAATAGACCTCAATCAGATCTTGACATATTTCTTCCAAACTTCGAAATAGTTTTAAAAACATATCACACATAAATATACTAAATCTATCGTAATATGTAGTGATTTCAACATCGATTTCCTGACTATATCCGACTTTGCACATTCACCAATGAAAACGATTCAAGAATCTTATCGACTCTTCCAACATTATTACTACGATGAAAAACCACACTTGCCTCTCCGGTTCAGCTCATTGCTAGATCAAATTATAGTCAATAATGGAATCTCGTATTTCTCTGAATTGTTTATCGATGCGATATCTTGCGATACCGCGATCACCTTGCTCAAGTATTGACTATTAATGATAAACGAAAACCACGTAAAATCCTTTAAATATTTTCAAGAGAATTAAATGACACAAATCGATCCCTATTTATAAATATTTTGCGTGAAGATGTTTACAATTGCCAAAACACGGACGAAAAAATTCAATGTATTTATCTCAATATTCCTTAAAAATATTACGACTCTAACTTTCCAATAAGACAAGTTAAAACAAAGAAATCCAGGAAAAGGATCATCCATGGGATAAGATTTTGTCCAAAAAGCACACTCCGTTTATCGTCCTTCAAAACTCTATAAGCAACCACCCAAATTCCATGATTACTTTCGAAAATATAAGACTCTTTTCGAAAAATAGTCTATGAAGCTAAAGGTATGGGAAACGACTGGCTGGCACTAAAATCGAACAACCGGACGAAAGCCGCCAGGAATATTAAAAATTACACTGAAAAATTTCTGAAAATTGCGAAGAAAATATTTCTTTACTAAACGATGGGAAAAACGTATCAATTCCTCAGGACATCGCTAATTCTATTTTTTTAAATTCTTACTTCTCAGAGATAGGTAAAATAACAAACTCAATATATCCAAATCAATGTCCTCAAATTATATCCACTCACGTACCCAATTCTATGTTCACTTCTGAAACTAACGCCAGTGAAGTCATGAGAACCATCAACTCATTAAAAAACAAATTTTCAAAATGGCATTAATGATGTACCCGAGTTTATTGTTAAATTTTTTTCCCACGCTATATTAAATACACTCATAATTTTTCTTAATAGTTCTTTATCGGAAGGGGTGTTTCCTAACATATTTAAGAAGGCTAAAGTGCAACATTTACACAAGAAAGTGAACAAATTTAATATTGGAAATTATTGACCAATATCTCTACTACCAACCTTCTCAATAATCCTAGAAATATTGTTCTATAAGATATTTTATCAAAAAATAACATTCTCTCTGACGATCAACACGGTTTAGGAAATCCTTTTCCACTAGTAGCGCCGTATTTTATTTCTGAAATTATGTTACCTCATCTCTTGACCGTGGAGAAAATCCTCAGGGCGTTTCTGTTGACTTATCAAAAGCATTCGATGTCATCGGTCACGAAATTCTCCTTTCCAAATTGCATTTTTAGGCATTCGTAGACTTCCACATCAATGGTTAACTTCTAATTTAAAAGATAGATATCAACAGGTCGAAATATCCTATACAAATAATAAAGCATTTTTGCATTGTCTTTCAGAAACAAAGCCATTTACTTGCGGAGTACCTAAACGGTAAACTCTCGGTCATATACTCTTTTTATTGTATGTGAACGACATGCATTCATCCACAGCAGATTGGAATTTTTTTTTTTTTTGCCGATGACACTAATTTATTATGTAAACGCGCCAACGGTCAAAGTGTTTTGTCTAACCTTTCGACTTGGTTTCATGCAAATCGTCTCATTGCAAACACTGACAAACAGTGTGTATGTCATTTCACAATAGTATGAAAAAATATTTACCCCAGGTTTCTCTTCCTTTAAACGGAACACAATTAAAAACTGTTACGAATACAAAATTTTTAGGTCTCTATATTTAAGAAAACCTTAAATGGAATCGTCAAGTTGACAATCTTAGTTACCAATTAAGAAAATCCTGTTACGCATTCCGAAACTTAGTTAACGCATTTAGTCGTCGTATTTCCCGTTGAGTATATTTTGCAAACGTTTACTCCCATTTACATTACGGCATTACTTTCTGGGGCAATTCCATTTAGAGCATTCAAAATTTTAGAATTCAGAAGAGAATAGTTCGGATAATATGTAAATCTCACCCCCGAAACTCTTGTAAACATTTATTCAAGGAATTAAATGTCTAAACACTTCCCTGCATTTATATTTAAACGGTCGTGTTTGTGTAGACAGAATTACTGAATTGCTACCCTTGCTTCATACGAAACAGTCTCGTTCACGAATACAATACTCGCAATAGTAATAATATTCATCGGTCTAGAATGAAAACCACTCTTTGCCAATCGTTCTATATAATTTTCTGCCCAATAATATAAAAGATTTTATGAAATTGAATCTCTTTAAGTCCTCGGTTAAAAACTACCTCCTGCACCAGTGATTCTACAATGTAAAAGAATTTATTGATTTTAATAAAAGTTAAAT
>NNCF01127793.1:24281-39070 GCA_002313205.1 Laupala kohalensis | reverse complement strand
TAATAATAATAATAATAATAATAATAATAATAATAATGACATATTTGTAATTGTTAACAAATTCGGACTAGTAGAGACGGAAGATGAATTTGGTATTTTTTTTACGATATATATACGAAAATGAACTAATTACAGATTCTATAGAAGAGACATGCTTTCCTCTTAGTGGAGAGGAAAGAAAGAGACGAAAGGATAGTCGGAACAGAGAAGTAACACGAATTGACGATTAAAAAGAAAAGATATTTCCAGTAAGTGAATCCCTAAATGATAATGTTGAAGACGGAGTAGTCACTAATATTACTAAAATTATAAATAAATTATATGACTTCTGTTTTCTAAATTTTCCTGTCATTTATATGGCGTTTTTTGTGCAAAAAAAAGTAATATTATGTAATACGATATAATTTTTATTATAAAATCTCTCACTATTTTATTGACTCTATATTGAATTACCTAGGTAAAGATTTATTACCTTAAACAATTTGACAAAAGCTACTTTTAGCTATCTATCAATTATGTACTAACTATCAAGCTAATACTATCAATTAGATGAAAAGTATTAGTTCGGTTAAAAAAAAATTGCAGAAACGCTTTCAGGATGCTAAAACTTTTAGAAAAGACGAAATAAAATATTTCCATAAAACATAATATTATCGTCTATTTCGACTCAAAATACATTTTATTCACAAAGTTTCCTCACTGGTTCATAAACGAGTGGAACATAAATATTACAACAAAGTCTGAAAAAGAATAATTGATAAGTTTATAATACAATCATGACAAATGTAAACAGCACAATGTAAATATAATGTTCAATTATTTGGATTTGATCTGGTAGACACCATTTGATCGATATTTTTCAAATTTTTCAATTAAATTCTCTTAAACTTCATAGAGGAGCATAGTGATCGTCATAGAAGGAAGACCTTTATCTGTGAAGATGTGAACAAATGACATTCTTTTCTTTTCTGAGGAAACTTGACGAAAATTTTAAAAATCGTTTGAAGGAGACCAATTGGTATATTACAACAATTACATACAAATAGTATAGTTTCATGTACCACATATATTGGAATATAAAATTTGTTTTCAAAAGTTATCCCTGAAGAACATCTAAAATATATCGAATAATTGACGTAGCTAAGTTTGTATGTTTCTTTGGTCTAAACGTGAAAAATTACACTGATATTACAATTCAACGTCCGAAAATATGTAAAACCATTTTTTTTGCATTAATTTTCTAGTTATTGCGGTAATATTAAAAGAGAAATTAAAACTAGAGAAAAAGAAAATTAAAATATGAAATGGGCACAGAAATAAAAGAAGATATGACAGGAACGGGTTTTAGGAGTTCCTTTGGTCTATATGCTACAAACTATAAATTTTTGCCTTAAAAATTGTCATCCTTAAATATGTATACTATTACACTCTACTAATTTATTCTTATAGAATTTAATTAAGTTTTGGCGATAATCGTAACCCATGATGAAAGATAAAAATATTTTTGAAGTTGTGGATGTGTTGATCACACCATCTACTTTCAGCATTATTGTTCTTGCGCACTGTACATTATCTTATAAGGAGCTTTTTCGTGTACTGAGAAAACGGTTTCGCTCACTAATCCTACTTCTCCGTGTCGGTAACTTGCCGAGTGTCCACTAAGATCGGTTGCCTTTCACCACGCTTATCCTTCAGGTAGTGCGACTCTGGGTAACTAACCATTCGACGTTCTAATTTTTGCGAGATTTAAAAATGAAGTGTTTATGAAAGACAAGAAGATAGGAGGCAGTAACATAATTTACAAAACACCGGATATTACCACGCAAAATTTTAAAAGACCCAAGCTCGCGACCTATCGAAAAGCGGACAGAAAATGGAAGAAACACTCAATTAAAAAAATAAGAGGACGATTACCAAAATTATTGTTACTAAATAATATTTATTCATTCTAATTGTATACCTCCTGTAACATAAACCATAACCGAGATAATTCGTAGGTTTTAGGTATTTGAGTACTTTTCTATATCCGTTTCGATTTACTGATGTGAGACCTATTTTTTACACTTATTTTCAAAATATTTGAAATGGAAATTTTTTTCACATCTTTCTCTAGAACACAATAGTTCACATTTACACATTCTCGGAGGTTAGAAATTTTTTTTAATTCGTTTCTTTTAGTTTTACAAAGTTTTATTGTTATAACGCAAAGGCAAAACTGTATTCTTGACGTCATGCACACGATTAAACAATCCTTCTTCAGACCTCGGATTATTCCATACTTGGAAATACGAAAACAATTCGATTAATTTTATCCAGATGAAGGGAGATATAATACGATAAAATTGAATTATTCACTTCTTCGTATGTTCATAAGTCAAAGTTCAAACTGAATACAAGAATGTCGACTCCCTCAATGATTTATATTTACTTGATTATTCAAGTTTAGGAATATTCTTGGTTTAGTTGAAGTGGTCGACATTTAATAAGAATAAAATTTTATTAACTGCAAAATTTTATTAAGCATGTTACAGATCTTTCCACTCAAATATGTTTTTTTTAAATTCTTTTATATTGCTTTTAGAGTAACAAATTTAATTACATTTGAATTTTTTCTAGAGGGATTTCTTAGAAATTCGATCCAATAATATTAAAAAAAATTTAGAGGTATATCTGAAACACTTGTTTTTATTGAAAATTAATTGGATCTCATGGTGTGAAGTTAATACTAGTGAACGATTTGTTGGTGCATAAGCAAAGTACAGCTGCAAAAAAATATATTTTACATTCCTAGACAATAATACCTATTGTTTCTAAAACACCTCCATTTCTATTTCAGGGGTATGTTCCGCTACAAAATTTTCTGATCGAGGAGTTGCTTTCAGTTGATTCAAAGTTGAAACCAAACGGTTCCTGAAGTTGCTACAAGCTGTCACAACGACGTGGAACTGTCTCCCAGCGCAGAGCCAGAAGACAGTGATGGCGCGAGCAATATCCAGAAACGTGCCGGCGATGGAGAAAATGTACAAATTTTGTAGCACTTCCTTTTCCTGGTCTAAATCTTTTTCAGAAATTGGTTCGGGAGGTTCTCGAATTGCCCAGATCACCAACTCCAGAAGAAGCTCGGCGATGCCAGAAGTCGAGAGACGTTTGGCGTAGAGTAGAGCGCTGTGGAGATAATAATGCGCAGGGATTTTTGTCTTCGACTTAAACGTAAATTTTAGTGTAAATCATAAATAGTTCCAAGGGATTGTAACATAAACAATACAGAACTGTGAATGGTTTCCAGTCATTCGTGCACATTGTCAAATTTAGACGATACAAATCCATTGCGTTTATGTACTACTTAGCAAAGTTGCCGGATGTACGATAATTCTCGTTTTGTACGGTAATTTAGCCATGAACAATTTACAATGCACAATTTGAGTTTGTAAGATAAGGCCAATTGTACGATAATTTTACTGAAGAGCATGTTTGTGACAAAAATGACACAATCATTGTTTTTGGAAAATTAAAACATTTTATCGAACAATATCTCCACTACATTTATGCAGAGTATATTTTTAGATGAGTATGGTATCCTAAACACTGTGTTACGCAATGTGGCCTCGTCAAAGTAGTGATAATATCATCTTATGTAACAATCTGAGTAAATAAAGCTGAGTTAGTTTGTATTTGATTTTACTTCTACTATTGTAGGAATTCTTCTAAATCAACGAAATTTTTCGGTCTCTGATAACTTAATCGTTTAAAACAGTGGGTCTGGGGGTTTATAACAGATACAGGTTAGTGTTCTTAGAAATTTGTCCAAAACTTAGTTATCAATTGCGTGTTTCTAGAAAGTTATTGTTCGCAAATGTTGAAATCATTCAATTGCCCGAGGGAAACAATCAACGCGTGGAATTATATTGCGGATCGGAGAGCATCCATTACAATTGTATTCTTTAACATTACTATTTCAATTTTATGCAATTAGCGAGGTTTACTTTTAGTTATGCAGTAATCAATTATATGTGAATGAGTAATCATTTTTTCTTGTAAACCTTCCAAATATTTTTAAAAGTCCATGTTTTTTATCTCTACTCATTTAAAGTAATGTTATACTTAAGGGAGAGTGGGGTAGCAAGATACGAATGGTATAATACGGAAAATAAAACAATTTTTATGTAACGTAAAGATAAGTCTTAGATTCATCGTTGTATTTTTTTTCGGATTCTTAGATTCATAAACAAAATTACAAGATAAAATAGATCTTATCTTGTTCCTGTTTCTATTATTATGTTCATTAAACCATTTATTGATATTTTTAGTTCTCTGTTTCAAAACGAAGTCCATTCTACGTGTTTGAATGGGATGGAAATGGGAAATGGGCCGTGTTTCCATACAACATTCATTGATTTTTCACTATTACAACGTAAGGGAACGAGTTTTATGAAACCACAGTGTTAAATTTGCAGTTTATTTATTTTTTAATGAAAACATGAATAAAATTGGTTTCATAATATTTTGGAACAATATTAGTGTTAAGTAGAAAGATTGGCGTNCTCCAAAAACGTCACCAAAAACTATACAAACAATTCAATTTGAAATTTGGTATACTCTAAATATTTCTATAATAGTAAAATAAATAATAGGTTGACTTTTTATCTACTACAACTCAAACTTTCTTCTTTTTTTCTTTCATTATATTATTATGATATATCGGTAATCCACTTAGCGGCGAATTTAAAATAAGTAATCAATGTCAAAACTGGAACCACACGTACACTTATGTATTTGGATCTACGTTGCTCAAAGAAAAGTTTACGGTCGTATAAAAAGCAGACCATTGTTATTTGTTATTCAACTGTGTTCATTGACAGTGCATAAAACAAATATATTTTTGAGGCCTGCGTGGTAAATACCAAATGAGGTTTATTAAAACATTAGTAAATAAAACTTAACCCTCATCGAAATGTTTCTGTCGTTACGTCAGAATTGTAAAATGTACGACGTTCAGTCGTAACGACAGGATTTCTGACGTAAATATAAAATATTCTGTTGTAAGAATTGAGACCAGGGTACGGCAGAAATCCTGTTTGATCAGATTTGATGTTGGATCATTGCATATTTTATTATACTAAGCAATTACCTTTTAAATAGGCAACACTTTATTACGTTAAAATACATGACATATTAATGATAGAATATTAACTCGAGAGTTTGGTAAGTGCATAAACAAACGCACTTAAGTGATTCATTTTGAAATGACTACTATCATATATTTCATTAAGAAATAAAACTAGTTGTCAATTTGTTGTACATAGAATACATCGATAAATAGCACAATTTATTGAAAGTCGATGGAGTGAGTCACAAATCATCTATTGAGCGCGAGTGAAAAGATATTTATTAATTTCATAGTACCTGCAATTTCTTATTAAGCGTTTAATTAGGTAGAAATGTTCATCATTTATAGTGTCTTCAAAATTATGTGTTTTCCTACCTCACTCTCCATTATTGTATCATCCATGAATTACTACCCTTTTTCAGTCTTTTACATTCTTGAGATAGGAACATTAATCTTATAAGAAAATTTTTAGTGATTTATATGTGTTGTTCTTACAAATTCATTGGCCTTTCCAAGCAACTCTCGCTTGTATGAAGTTGCCCTGTACCAAACATTGGTTCTTATTTCCATTGAGGAGGATAATATTTAACGACTTGCTAAGGCTTCGCTAGAGTTATGTGCAGTTGTAGTTCATAAGAGATCATAAAGAATATCCCAAAATTAGATTAGAACAATACAAATGCGACTCTAATAATACGTCTAAAGAATCATGGAAGAGAAAAGTATTCTAAAGGTATATATGATTCTTGGAGGCGTGATTGAAATTTTGAATTTCGTGCACTTTATACAGCTTAACCAATGAACGTCAGGGTCTATAAACAATATGTTATTTATCCAAAAAGTAATGACTTCTGCTGAGAAATATTACTTTTCATTTGTTCAGAATTCGTTGCTATCTCTTCATTTATTTGAAATTTTTTTATCAGGTCAGTATACCGTTGTCGCATGGGCGTTTTAATTTACTAGTTGCGGTCAAAACCTCCCTTTGTCAGATGTTTACCAAAAGATTTTCCCAATATCAGAAATTCATGATTTCGACACAAGACAATCGAAAGCGTACATGAATTCTGACTGCGAACGAATGGTGCTTTTAGTTTTCGTTCCAGGTCTTGTCGTAAAATTCCTATCGTAAATGACATGCTCTGTCGTAAACGACAGCCTGTCATTCCCAAATTACGATAGAAAACTCCGGTCGTAAATTGTGTCGTTACACCAGAAAATTACTCTGTCGTAAACGACAAAAAATTTAGGTGCGGGAAGTATCATATAGTATGTAAAAACATGTACGATATTTGATACCAAAATACGATAATTTAGGAAGGCTTGTACGAAAATTCTCATTTGAAGACCTGGCAACCATGGTACTTAGTACACAATATAACATTCTTAATTATTTATTGCTGGAATTAATTATTTATTGTTAGTTGGGTAATTTTCTAACTAGAGTTACTAGTCTTTACCTCTCTCTGCTCATACAAAAAGACCTTTATTACATTAATATGAGGGTATAATCTTATTTTATTGCGATTGTAAAAACATATTTCATTAGGACTTCCCAGAATTAGAAATTTAAACTTTGAGTTTGAAATTTAAAAACACAATACACATAAAATGTATTATCTCACGAAAAACCACTTATATATTAAAATTGTTTAGAGTTGAGCGTTGAGTAGATTGTGTATTAAGAGATATTTTAATCTGAATAATGTTCGACTCGCGTACAAAATGCCAATCACTATGGGAGTGTAAGGCCAACTGAAGCAGAAGCAGAGGTAATGAAGCTATTTAAAGGTCCGTTGTTCTTATTTATTTATGATTGAAAGGTGAGAGACTACGTGGTCGGAAGTGTCGAATTCAAAGTGAGGACTCCATTGGTTTGCACAAACCATGAGTGGCACAAACCATGAAGGTGAACGTACTACTTCATAACTGTTCATCACAGCAGATAATATGTAGGGACATTTTTATAATCACAATATGTTACAATAGGTTACAATATGTGATCAATACTTGTGAAGAATGTTGCAAATATTTTACATCAATTAATAATGCATTGTATAATTGTTTATTTGGATACAGCGGGCAATATGTTTGTGTAATGTGAGGCGATTTGCCTGCTGAAGAAGTATTCATGAATGGTTAGAGATACTATAACTCCCCCCCCCCAGGGAGCTTACATCTAGTAAGTACGTGTTTGGCGAACACGGGGCCCCGAGCTAAGTCTGACATTGCTTCCACTTGTGCCATGCTCCTTCCTTTATCTATACTGACTTCCCTTGGTCATCTCTTGTTCTTTTCGATCCCGACGCTATTAGAGCTAGGGTACTATTCATTTTCCTCTTCGTCTCTTTCCTCTATTTTCTTCTTCTTCCCCTCCCCCCAGGGGGCTTACATCTAGTAAGTACGTGTTTGGCGAACACGGGGCCTCGATCTGAGTCTGGCATTGCTTCCACTTGTGCCATGCTCCTTCCTTTATCTATACTGACTTCCCTAGGTCACCTCTTGTTCCTTTCGATCCCGACGCTATTAGAGCTAGGGTATCATTCATTTTCCCCTTCTACTCTTTCTTTTTCTTCTTCTTCTTTTCTGCTTTCTTCTTTTCCCCACAGGAAGCTCAGATTCGAGTGAGTATGGGCTTGGCAAACCCACGGTTCCAAACTGGGGACTGGTATTGCGCCACCAGTCCTCGGACACCGTAGGCTTTGGTCATGCTTTAGCGACCACCATTGGCACGATGGTGGAAAGTTGCATGTTTTGAAGGGCGGAGATCAAGCCTTCGTTGGCCGGGTGGCGAGGAAGGATTAAACTTATATGAAAAAACCCCTCAACCTCAAGGTGTGTTACGCGTCGATGAGGTGAATGGGTGTTGAGGACAAACACTCACTAGCGGACAACCTCTGGGGCAACTGCCGCACCTCAGTTAAGCAAGGCTTAGTGGCGTGATGCGGGGGCTCCACGTCACCGGATATTTATTTCCTCCAAACTCGTAAGACAAAATGAAAGATTCTTGTTTTCCCCTGCCTTGCGGAGTGGGCGAACCGCAGGGTAAGTACCACGCCTCAGGGTCTTCGAAGCGGCCGAGAGTTGACAGCCCTCCCACATCAGAAATCTCAAAGCCAAAGTTACAGAGCATTCCCTACGAGAATATTTATGTCGTTGTGATTCGTATAGACGGGACACTTGAAAAAGTGTCCCTGTTCTATATTTTTAAAAGTATAGAAGATCTCGGTTCACTGAAGACCATTAAAAGGTTAAGAAACGGTACAATGATGCTTGAGACAAACACAAGCAAGCGTTGAAACTTCTTGATTGTACTAAGCTTGGCGAGTTCCCTGTGAAGTGCGAACTCCATGCCGCACTTAATCGCAGCAAGGGGGTCGTACGTTGCAGGAACATAATGGAAATGGCAACAGACGAACTTGTTGCAGAATTGAAGGCTGACCATGTAGCTGAGGTCAGTCAGATCATGAGGAAGGTAAATGGTGTTCTGGAGAAGACCAGTTCCTTCATCGTGACTTTTGCCTGTCCTAAACTACCAAAGGAACTGAAGGCTGGATGGCTGAACCTGCCGGTCCGTCCCTTTATTCCGAATGCTCTGGGCTGTTTCAAGTGTCAGAGGTTTGGACACACGACAACATCGTGTAAGGGACGTGGTACCTGTGGAAAGTGCGGAAAGGAGGTACGCGAACACGGCGTCTCATGCCCAGGGCCTGAAAAGTCCATTAATTGCACAGGCAGTCACCCGATATAAAGCAGGGAATCACCCGATATGAAGCCTTTCTCGAAGAAAAGAAGTGCAGGAAATAAAAACTAAGAAAAAGATCCCGTACGGTGAAGCGCGGAAGAAATACAGGGCATTACACCCTCTATTTTCTACTAGTTACTCCACCGCAGCCAAGACTCCAAAACAGATGAAAACCGAATCTGTTCAGGCCGATTTCTCTGACGTGTCTACGACAACGTCGTGCACATGTCAGTGCAAATGCGGCAAGAAAGATTCTTCAGTTGTGCCTGTAAAGTCACAACCACCAACAACAGCGCCTACAAAGAAACCATCTAATCTAAGAAAAACATCAAGTAGTATTAAACTTACCACCGTAACCACAAAGCCACAGACAAAGACAAAACATGGTTCTACGGCTAAACCCGTGAACGTTGTTGAATCTTTAAAAACATCGAAAACACCTTCCAAGATATCGCAGAGACGTAAAACGAACGTCTCTGTACTTTCTTCCTCCGAGTGAGAATGTGTAATTTCCGACGGTGACCCGGAAATGCACATTCACGAACCTGACCCCGGAGGCTCCAAACAGTAATGGCTTCCATACTTCAGTGGAACCTTAATGGCTATAGAACTCAACGTAAAGAGTTACAACTCTTAGCGCGTCGTAATCTTATATGTATCTGCCTACAAGAGACACACCTTACACCAGAACACTCACCCTCTCTGCGAGGATACAGCAGCTTAAGATATGACGACACCACGGAAGATCGAGCAAGAGGTGGAGTTGCCGTATTTGTTAGAAACACTATCCTCTGCTCGCCTGTTCTCCTACAAACACACAGCCAGTCTATAGCAGTCAAAATTCATAGGGAACGTGCAACTGTTCCCGAATGCAAGACACGGAAATGGATTCTCAGAAAGGCATATTGGACAACTCACCGTTCTCTGTCTGTCTTCAGAGAAACGGGTAGTGTCCAAGAGAGGGTTGACCAACTGACCCAGGTGATTCATCACGCCGCTGAAGAATCCATTCCGAATACATCCATTTTTACGTGAAGACCTCATGTCCCCTGGTGAAACGACGCATGTCGCTCCGCTATTGGGGAAAGACGAAGAGCGTTGCGGAGATTTAAGGCTAGTCCATATCCGGAAAACCTCGCCGCATATGGGATTGCAAGAGCAAAAGCGCGCAGAACATTCAAAGAATCCAGATCCACCTCCTGGGAAGAGTTTTTAAGCACCATTAAGAGAACAACATCGTCCACTAAAATATGGAAGTCAATCCGAAAGATATCTGGAAGATATTCTCGATTCCCAAAATGTGGACGGATTCTCACCAATAACAGAAAAATGGCCACAGTGATGGCTGAATACTTTGATGACCTAACATCTACAGCAAACTGCGATTCTGATTTCAAGAGAATAAGGGAACAGCAGAGAGCACATCTTTTGACTTTCGTTCCAACAACTGGGAACCCTACTACTCTTCCTTCTCTATGTGCGAACTTGAGTCAGTTCTAGCGACAGACCACAACACTGCTCCTGGCCCTGATTTAATTCATTATGAAATGCTGAGACAACTCAGTCTCGAGTCGAAAGAATACCTTCCGGATATCTTTAATCTTTCTTGGTCCGAGGGAGTATTCCCTGATTCCTGGAAGGAAGCAACGCTTATCGCCTTATTAAATCCAGGTAAGGACAAAACGAACATTAGTAGTTATCGAAGCATTGCCTTGAAGAGTTGTGTTGGTAAAACTCTGGAGTGAATTATCAACCGACGTCTCGTGTGGTATCGTGAACGGCATGACATGCTGAGTCGATCTCAGTGTAGTTTCTGGAAGTTCCATTTTACCCTGGACAACTTACTTCTCCTGGAATCAGCAAATCAAGATGCTTTCGTCCGAAGACAACATCTCATCGGAATATTCTTTGACATCGAGAAGGCTTACGATACTACTTGGCGTCATGGCATTTTACAACAACTCTGTGCCTGGGGATTTAGAGGACGTCTTCCTCTGATGCTCATGTCCTTTTTGGATCAACGTTCCTGCCGCTACAGAATTAAAAGAGCCACCTAGGATCTCCTTCTCCAAGAGAACGGTGTTCCTCAGGGCGCAGTCTTGAGTGTGACCTTATTTGCAGTGGCCATAATCAGCATAACGTCTCCTGTAAAGAATCCTGTATTACACTCTCTTTTTGTCGATGACTTTGCTATCTTTTGTTCATCACAGAGTGTCACAGGTGCGGAACGACAAATCCAACTCGTCCCTAATAGATTATACCACTGGTCGAAAACGACAGGATTTCGTTTCTCTGCTGAGAAAACACGCTGTGTTCTTTTCAGTAGGAGACCAAGCCTCTTGGCAGAACCTCACCTCGCCCTTGGAAACAACGTTCTCAAATTCTATTCTTTTGTGAAATTCTTAGGTCTAATCTTTGATCAGAGACTGAATTGGATTGAACATCTAACAGACCTAGGAGCGAGAATATTAAAGCCTCTTAATCTATTGAAATGCCTCAGTAGCAGAGTTCTGATCGCTCCTGTTTGCTCGAGTTTTATTGAGCATTCATAAGATCTTGCCTCGATTTTGGATGCGTTGTATATAGCTCTGCTCGTGCAAAATACTTGAAAAAGTTTGATAGTGTCCATCATGCAGGAATTCGACTAGTTACGGGAGCATACCGCACTAGTCCCATTCCAAGTTTGTATGCCGAGGGTGGCGAAACATCTCTCTACCTCTTGCAGCAACTACTTATGTTGCGACACTTTTGTCACTTGCAAACTTTACCCGACATTCTGGTGCACAACGCGGCTTTTCATCCATTCTCTTCTTCCATCCGTTTCTACAACAACAAAATGAGAGCGACCAAACCTTTTGGATATCGCTCCAAACAAATTTTGGAAACCTTAAATATACGCACACCTAATGTCTTACATCAAGGTTTTAGTAAGTCTCCCCCTTGGGCTTTGCACAAGCCGAAGATTATTTTCGATCTTCTGCATCATGACAAGAAGAACACTCCAGCTCCGATGTTGAGGGTATACTTTCAGCTAATCCTCTACAAACACCGGGACCGTATCCCTGTGTTTACCGACGGGTCGAAGCAGGCTGATGGTGTCGGCTGCTCCGTGGTATTTCCCCGTGAGACCAGTGGTTACCGTCTAGGCGACTTGTGCAGTGTTTACACTGCTGAGTGCTACGCCATATTGCGAGCATTGCGAACTACAAAGTGCTCCTGCGGATCACATTTCCTGATTTGTTCTGATTCGCTGAGTGCCCTCCAAGCAATCCAGAACATGTATCCAGCTAATAAGCTGATCCAGAACATCCAGGATGTACTTTTCTCACTGCAAAGTGATGCAAAGAACATAATGTTTTGCTGGGTTCCCGGACACGTGGGTATCAGAGGAAATGAGGAAGCAGACGATTCCGCAAAGACAGCATTCCTCAAGAATCGCAGGGATTTCTTCACTATTCCAAAAAGGTATCTTCTAAATTCCATCAAGACAAGGATTCTGAGTAAATGGAACAATGAGTGGTTGGCTGTTGAAGGGAATAAGCTCCGACTTATCAAATCCTCTGTTAAGTCACGGAGCAGTTCCTGTAGGTCAACCAGGCGCGACGAGGTCTTGCTGACCCGCCTGCTCGTAGGACATTGTCCTCTCACACATCGGTCTCTTTTGCTACTTGATGATGTACCCGTTTGTGAGGAGTGTAGCTGTTCCCTGACAGTGCGTCACCTACTAACTGATTGCAGAAGATACTCAAGTATACGGAGACATATTGGTCGAGTCCCACACACGGGGAAGAATCTTTACGGCTCTTCTCTATGGTGCGAAACTGCATTTTTCCCTACTTGCAGGGGCTCTAATGACCTCGATGTTGAGGAGCCCTAAAGCCTCAACAAAATATATATATTCTAATAGGAGAAGAATTGTTAAATTTATATCACAGATGTATCGAGGAAGGTGAATTTCCAACACATTGGACGATTTTGGAAGTCAAATTATTTCTTAAAGATGAGAAGCGAGATCCAGGGAACACAAAGTCGTAAAGGTTAACATCACGCGTTCCGACATTAGGGAAAGTGTTAGGTAAGTGGATAGGAAACAATATAATTGAGCATTTAGAAGAAAATGGTTCATTTAATGAAAGGTAGTATGGATTTCGACGAGGAAGAAGTACGGAAGAAACAGTGAAGAGGTTAATTAGTGAAATAAAAGAAGAAAAAAAATAGTTTCTGCATTTCTCTTGATGTGGAAAGAGCCTTTGATGGCGTACGATGGTGGTTGATCCATGTAACTTTAATAAAGATGAAAACATCTGCAGTTTTATAAAATTGGGCGAGAAAGAATTATAAGACCATCGTCTCGGGGGTGTCCTCAAGGATCGGCAACGGGGTCCTTATTCTGGATAATAATAATTAATAACTTATTGGAATTTATGAAGGCAGAGAATGAGACTTTTGTAGCATATGCTGAGGATTTGGCGGTGATTGAGGAGGGAAAAAGTAGAAGAGAGCTGGAGGAAAAATGTCAGAAGACAGTGGATAAAATAGTTAAATTGTCAGAAAAATGTCAGAAGACAGTGGAAGAAATAAGACTTACTATGTTAAGCACAAAGACAAAATGGTTGTTTGACCTGTCCAACCAAAACAGAAGAAATCTCATTATAAAACTGAAAGACAAGAAAATACAGATAGCACATTCACACGGGTATTTAGGTATAATATTGGATACGAAGTTATTATTCACGAAACATTTTGAATATTTTACAGAACAAGCAAGAAAAGTATTTTATAATTAAGTAAGAGTGGGAGTGACAATATTTAATATAGATAACACTGGAGTGGTGAAATTATATGAAGGAGCAATACGAAATATATTAGTGTATGGCAGAAGTGTCTGGGGTCATAAAATAGTATTTGAAAGAAAGAGGAATCTGGAAAACGACACAAAAATTAATCAATAAAATCTCAGGAAAGATATGAGAATACACAAATAGGAATAAATAGAGATATTTTACTCAAGGATAATACATAAAAAGGACAGTAGGTCTGAATAAGAAACCTTGCAATGACAGTGTTGGAGACAAGGTGGCTAAATTAAATGGTCAAAGAAAATGAAATTAAAAAAAATAGTATTAACTACAGTTTACTCCCGTGAAATTGGTGTCGATTCTGTATAAATAATATTTGAAGAAAAAATGCCAAGAAACAGAAAAGGAGATATTTTTGAAAAAAATTAATACAATGTCAGACTCAAGTAGACGTTGGGAATCGATTTATCTAAACTGGAAGTCAGCATAAATTCCACTAGCCGAACAAAAAATCTTATAAACGTGTTTGATGTAAAATGTGTCATTAAATCGTGTCGTATGATGTAGTAGTTGGTTAATAACTTAACTCTGTTTCCAAATAAAGTGGTGATAGAGTTGTTTCACGTAATATCTTCTTGCTTCTGATTTATCTACCTCATAATATAAGTCACTGGGCCCATAAATAGGCGGTTATAGAAATACTATTTAAGAACATACTTAAAATATTAAATTAAATGCTATGACTTTGTAGGCCAATATCCCATTACCTTTACAGGGTTTTATACCAAAATAGTGCCACCACACAGGGTGACTCTATCATTTATGGAGTCTAAACGTATGAGATACAAAAATAAAATAATATAATGAGTATTAAAAAGATTAGAATAATGATGTTATGTTAAATAATTAAAATTACCTGATATTAATTACCTATCTCCTGTAGCTTAGCATCATGTCCACTCTTTATATCATCTGAAAAATGTACTCGTAAAAAAATAATTTATTTAAAATTAAATTTACAGTGTGAAATTATTAGTAAAATACTTTTAAATTCTCCTACAAAGTTGCCATAAAACTGGTAATACCTTCTTAACATATTAGTCTATGTAATACACGAGTACTTACTTAGATTCCTAAT
>NNCF01127793.1:0-24194 GCA_002313205.1 Laupala kohalensis | reverse complement strand
TATATTATATTGTCTTTTTTGTTTTGTATCTTTAAATATTTTAAGAGTTCTACAAATAATAAAAATCACTTTAAAAAAATTGTATATGAGTATGTATTCGTTTCGGTCAATTATGGACTATGATAAAGCACGCTAGTGAGGCTCAATTCTACGTGGGTTTGTTCTCTAGGCATATCATGAAAAATTTAGAGGGACCAGCGTCTAGATATTACCTAGATTGTCGAATCAAAGTATTATAATTGCGGAAATCGAACTCAGATCAAGCGAGAGCACTAACCTTGGGTTACAGGGGAGGGGAATGATTATTTATTAATAGAAATATAATTAAATTAAAGATTTTTACAAAATGTGGTAAAATGATATTGATTTCCATACCTCCAATTATTTTATTAAAAAAGTGAAAAAGACTAATTCGATGAATAGAAAAAGTGGCTATGTTGCTTACATATAAATATATATTATATGTGAAAACAAAATCAAAGTTAAACAAATTCTTTTGATATTTTAGTCATCACAGTCATTGCAAACAGTATGTTGTGTGTTGGACAAACTCACTTACTGCATCATTTCCGAGTAATTTTAGATAAAAATTATAAATAATTTTGTTACAAACTGCACAGTTACAGTTTTAAATGGTAGAATGCTCATATACTTCTCCCAAAGCATTTCTGTCATCACTTTGTTTCTCATAGCTACTGGCGTATATGCTCTCGTTCTAATATCTTTCATAACTCGTACTATACAACACTACAAATAAACAACGAATAAAAACTAATATTTTAAGAAAATAATACAAAAAATAAAGTGACATAAGTACTTGTGCACGCAGATTACAATCAAGACGAAAATACGCCCTATAAGAAGTCAATTAGATCATTTTGGATCAACCACGTGACGAATGATGGAGGGGAAGAAGACAACCTCTCTAGGCCGTGCGTCTTGTGTAGGATGTGAATGTGTGAAAGAAATCTATACATACCTTTGTTTCCAAACAGAAGCATACATTGAGTAAATATATTAATTGATGTTGTGAAAAAGAAAAACATTTTGTACGATGACTTAGAAAAAGTACGTATCGGAGAACAAGAAACTAAGGTTAGTTAATTTCTCAGATCGTATGGTATCCATTGATATACGGAACTTTTCTCTCAACTCCTATCTTAACAACATAATAAAAACACATATAAGTTATCTTAATTAATGCGAAAGAAAATATTCCAATGATACACATAAATACCTCCATAAAGATAATGTAAGCGTTTCTTCATTGAGGTTCTCAAAACAGCGCTACCCAACTGGCGGTAAGCGAAACATTTTTTACGGCCCGCGAGTAATAGTACATTTTTTCATTTAACGTTGGGGGTACGACCTTATGTTATAATATACCATTACCCTATTCTATCAGAATTAATATTTAACGTTGAATATCCTGATGGGGAAAATAGAAAGTTATGTTCGGAATTATGCGTTTCAATACAAAAACATTTTACGGTGATACTAAATATTAAAAATACTTTCTAAAAAGAACACAATTTAAATTTTCACCTTGAAATAACATAAATTGTTGATGAGAAAATATCGCATTAAAATAAATCAATAAATATGACCCATTCGTTTTATTCGTCGGTCAACATTTCGTCCAACCGCAACCCGTGCCGACCAGATCAATCGAAAGTGAATAGAAAGTGACCCTCGCGCTAAGACAAGTTGGACAGCCCTGATTCAAAACACATTTCACTGATATTATGGAGTATAAAATAAAATTACCTTCATAAAAAACTGATATATCAACACGTTAAAATTCCCGATAAAAATTTATGGTTTTATGTTGGTGGAAATTGTTTTATTCTTTCGTTGTGGATGGAAAAATCGGAGCCGTGTTGAAAAGAAATCAAGAGCAGATAATTTGGGTAAAAATGCAGAGGTCAGACTCATGAATACAATTCTTGAAACATTTAGTTCTTTGAATATTGGTACATTATTGATAATAATTGACATAAATAATTAAAAAAGAAATTGAAAAAAGAAATGGTAAAATTGAAAGGTACATTTACTCGTGTGCTAAGTACAAAGAATGTTGAAAGAATTACACAAAAAATAAAAATGGTTTTGTTCTGGAATCCCTTTGGATAATCCTTAATTATTTTTAGTTTTCGTTTTGCTCTATTGCTTACAATATTGTAGTCAATTGGGAAAATATTTAACACCTGAAAAATTTATGCCATTTCTCAGTATGGGATTTAACACAGGCCGTAAGAAATTCCGCCAATTTGACAGCTTTTTCTAAATAAATCGAGTTCTGAAGAGAAAAATATTTATAAATCCAGTGTGACTTCCATAGAAAAGTTGCGTCGTGGAAACTCGAGCAAGAGAATTGGTAAACGTCGCTGCGTGGAAATCAGTTGAATTGAACAATGAAGATATTCACCCAGCTTCACAAACTTAGAAGTGACACAAGAATGCTCAAATAGGACGTTTCAGAACTAAACTAACAATAATTTCAGATTGATCGTGAGCTGTGACCAAGAGCAAAGGCTTCTCCGTACAAGTGTTCGCTACCGGAATCAAACCAGAACTGACTTCTCCTTCAGTAAACAAGCGTTCTGTCTCGTCGTTTACTAATTTGAAAACAATTAAAATTAAACAGTATCGATAAAAACATGAACCCTTGTTTCAAAATTCTTCAAATCTATTATCATATAAATTAATACACAAATGTTGCTTACATTTTATGTTCTTTTTCTGCGTAACCGCACGGGAAAAAATCTAAGCTGAGGTAACTAACGTATTTGTTTCCGGTCGAACAGACAACACATGAGCTGGCGCAGCTAACATCCATCTGCTATGACGTGAATTTTTGTCCTTCTGTATCCCAGCTTACAGCATTAGCTCTCACAGATTGAGTAGCAAGGTAGGAAGAGAGAATTTTTATGCCAACCTGATAGCATGTAATGTTGATTCGGCGTTAGTCGACGTCGACTCAGCTGTATGCTTTCTTCTCTGTACGACTTTCTCGGCAATATTCTTTTTAATTACAACTCCATGTATTGCTTGTTTAATAGCTTCTTAGCTTGTTTAATCACAGGTGTGTAGCACACGTTCTTTTTTCAACGTCCGTCTTCTATCTAAGTCAGCGCCAGTATTCGATCCAGGGAACTTGTCATCTGAAGGCAAGAAAAGTACTGGGCTACTGCAGATAAATACATTTAAGAATAACATTATTTTACATAATAATTAGGTAGTAACTGTTCAGACATTTTTGAGGTGTCGTATAAATGAAGTATTTAGCAACTACAACACAGTGCTAATTGAGTGCTACATCTTAAACACTCAACTGCTTTGCCTGACCATGCCCTTCTCGCACTACGAGGCGGTACATCCCGCCTGAATCGACCAGTCGTTGCGACGTCCAGTCTCGCGATTGGCGCCATCTCGCATTATCGATGTCTTCGCATGGCGAGCCTGGCCATGCTTACTTGTCGCGAGGACGGGCTGACAGCAATCAGTCTCTCTCACCTGACTGCAAGGAGTCTCTCGCCTGCTGCGGCAGTCTCTTGCCCGCCTGCCAGCGGGGAGACTCGACATACCTACTTCAGTCTCTCGCCCGCTGCCTTCCAGAGGGGAGAATCATCAACATCACTCTCTTGCCTGATGCTGAGCGGGCCACACCTCACTCGCCTGCTGCATCTTTCCATACGGCGACACTAGGCGGCACTTGACCGCCGCTTGCCAGAGCAGACGGCGGGACTCACCCGCCGCTCGAGTCAACTAGTCAACTCGCCCGCCGCTCGATAGCGGTGGCAATCAGGTATTCACTTACCGGAGCGTGGCACTCTCACCACACCGCACGCAGGCACTCGCCCACTGCATACCGGGCGTTCGCCCGGCCGCTCGCTAGGTACACTCGCCTAGCAGCAGGCTCCCTTCCGGGTCGTCACGATCTCTTGGGAAACAGTATAATTTCCTTGCAGTCTCATTTTCATTATAATATTATGTGCTATTAAATTATTCTGTTATTGTTGGCAAAACAGTATTCATATTACTCCTCATTCCTTTCACTCCTCATTATCACATATTTGGTCCTTCGAGTCATAATTAAAATTTCCGTGCACTCATTTGTCCTAAGAGACAAATTTGTCCGCACAGTTCGGTCCTTTGAGCCGGATCTATTTTTTTGATGTGCTCATTTATCCAAGCGAAAAATGTTTGCACAGTAACATTAACCTACAGAAGTTCAAAATATCATGAAGGTACAGGTGCTCGACATCGAGACAACATTGTAAATTTTCGTCGTCTAGACTTCAAGTTTCGGGCGATACGTCGGGATGGCGTTTTTANTACGTCGGGATGGCGTTTTTTAGTCGTAGTAATGAATCATTTTGTTCAAGTAAACAACTATTCATAGCTACAAAGCTATGGTCGATTTGACTCCGTATAACAATTTCTCAGGCTGTGCCGCCCCAGTCATGAGTCAACGAACCTAATTCATAGAAGGTAGCGCAGCCGTGTGTCAATTAGCTGTAACAACGAACGAGATCGGGAGGAACAAGCAACTGCTCTTGTAGCTATGTCAGTTTTATGAGCGGGGCTGAGCTGTTACGCGCGAAACACGCAAGCTATAAATGTTGATGTATCTTTCTTCCTATCATCTCAGTCAGCAAGCACCAGCCACATACTGGAAGACTAGTGAAAGACAATCAAAATCAAATTAAACGACCATATTATCGTAAAGATTGATTATCTTGCGATTAAATCACACGGGTTTAGCTAGATTTGAAACTTCATGTTCTTAGAAGTTCGCATATCTGAGCTTTCCACAAGTTCCAACACCGACNAGAAGTTCGCATATCACTTAGACGTGGTCAGAGCTTTCCACAAGTGCCTACACCGATAACTGATTACAACGAATAAAATGTAGTATGGTTCTTTTTGCTACAAATTCTTTGTTAATGAATTGTACTCAACTCTATCAAATCAACACCATAGAACCAAAAATATCTCAGATGTTGGCTCAGATATGCAGAGGTTGACAGACGATAAATACTAAGACCACAAGTAGGACGCGTTCCAACACCGACCATTTGTAAAGAAATATAAAGTGAGTTATATGATAGCAGTACAAGAAACGAATCGTGTCCGANACGCGTCCGCATTAACCTCAGTAAACACAATCAATTTTTCACAAGCTCTAGCAACTCCCTATTGAGCTACAACTTCACCTGTAACCATTGTGTTACAATTGTGTCAAGTGTAACTAGTGGTACAAACCATTGCACAAACTTAAACACATACGGTTCTCTGTCTGCAGCATAGAGTGAGAAAATATTCTATAGTTAAAGGGGTCGTTTTTGGCGTGGTCCTCTATATTTTGGTCATTTTCCAGCGCTGTATTCATGCTCGATGTCGTTAGATGAACTTATTTCTGTCTTTTATTTGAAATTTGTTAGTAAAACAAATATTTAAAATATTTTTTCAAAATATATAGCAACATAACAATCTTATAAATATCGCAAAAATGTTATGTAAATGTGATATCGGTGTAGACAGAAATTGATGTATTTTCGAATATACTGTGCGTTTGCTGTCCCCCTATGTATATTATCATTATCATATCTTTCATTTCAGTTTACAAAAAGTGTTTTCTACGTCTGATTGGTTCATTTACACTGCTAAATATTTTTCAAGCGTCTTGGAACAGTAAACTAATGTGTAAGTGTAGGAGACAAAAATTATTTTACTGCGCCTATACCAAACGTTCAAGCGAAATACCGCTAATTCCGATGCAATGCATACTAATTGTACTTTACTTACCGAAAATTGATACAAAATCGTTGGAGTCAGTTTTAAGAAAGATTCAAAAGAGTACTTTAACCTCTAGGTGAAGTACCATTTGTTTTAAAGGGAAAAAAATAGAGCACGTGCATCGACAACAAGTGAATTCGATCTTAAATACGAAATGCGAATAAAATTGATTCATCCATTTACTCAGAATCGATGCCCACGGACGGACGGATAGACGGACGGTCAAACGGATGGACGATATTCTAAAAACAACTTTTTCAGAATCAGTTATCGCCAAAACGTATATTACCATCGAAATCTCGCTTTCAAAATTTTCACGTTAAAAAAACTTTCCAAATTAACTATTTCAAACTTGCAAAACATGTTACATTCATCATCTAATTTTCAAACTATAAAAACTTAATAAAACATTTCTCTTATTATTTTATAATTCCAATTATAAAATAAAAAAAATATATAGCGAAGGTTAAATTCATTCTTGAAAATTGGATAACCTTTAAATTAATGTTATTCTCGGTGGTACTCAAATAAAATTTTAACATAACAATTGAGACAAAATCATTCTAACCAACAAACATTTCTTTCAAATTTTGACTGAGGATCATTCATTTGAAAAAAAAAAAATTTAAATATCTTTTCATATTTATATATTTTGAATTCCTTCAAAAAGACGGAGTAGAAAAAAATTTAAATAATACTGATCACCCTTTTACGCAACCTTTTAAATGAATTTTCAACATAATTATAATTTTGGAGCAAGTTCTTAACTTTCATTTGAGTATCTTCTTATAATTATGAATAAAAAAATATAGTGTCAAAAAAGCAGTACAAACTGCATATGACCACGTGGAGGACAATAAAATAATTTACTCTCCGGAAGCAAGCAAGGGACCATCCCATCAATTCCATACAAGTGCCCTACGGCAGAGGCGGATTCAAAAATTTCAGCAAAATTTCCTAGATAAGATAACAAGTTAGCTACGACATATAATAATAATAATAATAATAATAGAAAATCAATAGGTTTGCAATTTAACACAAAAAAATTATTCTACATGTACAATTTATTAACGAACTATAGATTATTCTGATTACAGTGTTTACGAATCATAAGAATTGAAATAACACTAAATTTACGATTTATTGTTTCAATAAATGAGCCCCCAGACAAAAACCTAGAGAACCTGTATAGTAAATCCGCCTCTACACGAAGGAAAACCGGAGAAATACCCAGGTCAGGATGGGGCTACAATGTTAATGTACACAACCGTGCCAAAGTTGAGTACACATAAAGCTAAATTAATATGAATCGTAAGACACAACAATCATGCAAGAAAATAGTTTTTTTTAAAAATTGTTATAGATTATTGTAAAAGTGCTACAGCATAGGCGTGGTAAAGTACAAGACGGATTGAACTTTTATTAAAATAAATAAATTCTTTTACATTGTAGAAGCTTTGGTGCAGGAGGTAGTTTTTAACCGCGGATTTGAAGAGATTCAATTTCATAAAATATTTTATATTATTGGGCAGAAAATTATATAGAACGATTGGCAAAGAGTGGTTTTCACTCTAGGCCGATGAATATTATTACTATTGCGTGTATTGTATTCGTGAACGAGACTGTTTCGTATGAAGCAATGGTGGCACTTCAGTAATTCTGTCTACACAAAAACAACCGTTTAAATATAAATGCAGGGAAGTGTTAAGACATTTAATTCCTTGAATAATGGTTTATTAGAGAGTCGGGGGTTAGATTGACAAATTATCCGAACTATTCTCTTC
Organism: Laupala kohalensis; assembly: GCA_002313205.1. Taxonomy (NCBI): domain Eukaryota; kingdom Metazoa; phylum Arthropoda; class Insecta; order Orthoptera; family Trigonidiidae; genus Laupala; species Laupala kohalensis. The sequence goes on along the minus strand of NNCF01127793.1, from coordinate 16,608 downwards.
TGAATTCTAAAATTTTGAATGCTCTAAACGGAATTGCCTCAGAAAGTAATGCCGCAAAGTAAATGGGAGTAAACGTTTGCAAAATATACTCAATGGGAAATACAATGACTAACTGCGTTAACTAAGTTTCGGAATGCGTACCACGATTTGCTTAATTGGGAATTAAGTTTGTCAACTTGACGATTCCATTTAAGGTTTTCTTGTATACGGAGACCTAAGAATTTTGTATTCGTAACAGTTTTTAATTGTGTCCCGTTTAAAGGAAGAGAAACCTGGGGTAAATATTTTTTCATACTATTGTGAAATGACATACACACTGTTTGTCAGTGTTTGCAATGAGACGATTTGCATGAAACCAAGTCGAAAGGTTAGACAAAACACTTTGACCGTTGGCGCGTTTACATAATAAATTAGTGTCATCGGCAAAAAAAAAACATTTTCCAACTTGTTGTGGATGATGACATGTCGTTCACATACAATAAAAAGAGTATATGACCGAGAATTTAACGTTTAGGTACTCCGCAAGTAAATGGCTTTGTTTCTGAAAGACAATGCTCAAATGCTTTATATTTTGTATAGGATATTTCGACCTGTTGATATCTGTCTTTGAAATTAGAAGTTAACCATTGATGTGGAAGTCTACGAATGCCTAAAAATGCAATTTGGAAAGGAGAATTTTGTGACCGATGACATCGAATACTTTTAATAAGTCAAGAGAAACACCCTGAGAATTTTCTCCACGGTCAAGAGATGTGGTAACATAATTTCAGAAAGAAAATATGGCACTTCTAGTGGAAAAGGATTTCCTAAACCGAGTTGATCGTCTGAGAGAATGTTATTTTTTGAAAAAATATCTAAAAGACGCTTATTGTTTCGAAATGATCTTGCAGATAACTGATAAAAGTACACCTGGACTGAACGGACATCTCTAGCGTACAGGTGCGCTACACGCTTGCGCAGTTCGTTCGAGGTGACTTTCCCACCTTGAAGATATATTAATTCTTTTAGTAGCCTTCTACCTACGAAGGCTGTCTGACCTGAGCAGACGCTTAACCCTCTCTCCTGAAGGGTAGTTCAAACGTACGCAGCCAGGGGGCACCGTTGACCCAGCTACGTGAATTGCGTTCAAGGCAGTATCACTGCAATCCAATGCTTGGGCGCGTGGCGGTCGCTCGTCCTGCAACCAATTACGTAGTTCACTTGTTTCATTTTTATTGTATGTTTTAAGCCTGCTTTCGTATGAGAAGCCGACCTTTTAGGAAGAAAATACGTATTGTATCGTATATTATTGTTTTATGCTCATAATTTCATATTGAACCATTTATTTTTCATTCGCATTCTTTATACTGTGAAGTATTTGTTACTTGAATGTATTATTGGATAGGCAATTTAATTCTTCACGACAATGAAATCTTGTTTGTTATAAGCACCAATCAAATTAATTCTACTTCAACAATAGGTGTATATCTTATTGGAGTGATCTTATTGCATTCGTTGATTCTTGTGAAACATTGCTTCAGATAACCAGCAGCGGCAGATGTGTGGAGAAGCGGAGTCTTGAAGTTAATTTTCTGTGTGTATTTGTCGACAAGGCGGACGCTGCTTGCTTCTAGAGCTGAGTCTTCAAGCTATTATTCTGTGTTTGTGTTTGTACAAATTTGTGCGCGAAACCCGGGAAAGAAACCAGGGACCTCTCAATTTTAGAAGATTCTGTTCTTCTGATGAGTATATATTAGAATTTATTAAATTATTCTGTGAAACTAACAAGTGAAATTTCTTCATTGTGAATTCTTCACATGTCATCTCAGTTGGACTGTTGATAATAGAGAATTGATTAATCTTATGTTAGCACCTTAGAACTTTTTTCTGCAAGGTGTTAATGTTTCATAATTCCTTGTTGTTGTTTATGTATAAAACTTGAATAGGCCCTTGATTGTCATTCAAATGGAAACCTTTGTCAAGTTGAAAAATTAGCAATCTTACTAGTGCATGTAATTACTCATTGTTCTCACAAGTGTGTTTTTAACATAAAAACCAAACCTTAAAAAATTGGAAGTGTGTAAGCATCTTAGAATACATTGAAATCTAACTGGTTGAAAAGTGTTGTTTAAGCTCCTTGTTCTAGTCTTAAAGGTATTTAAACCATTCATTGTCATCCGGTTGTATGTCATCATGCAAAAATTAAGGAAAAATTTTGGATTAAAGTTAGCATATATACAAAAATCACTTCAAAAACTATCATTATTTCTTGAAGAAGGTGAAATTTCTTTAACCCAAGCTGAGAACCGGTTAGCTCATTTAGAAACGGTTTGGGTTGAATTAAGTAAGCTGATGGAGGAATCAGATGTTATATTGAACCAAGAATTGTTATCTGAACTAGAAGATTTGTATCTTAGCACTAAGGATAACCTTATTTCGCTTATAAAAAATTCTAAAAATGATAGCTCTGTAAACTCTCAAGAACCACCTCAACAAAATGTTTCATCTAACGATTTAATCAGACTTGCTTCAATTTCAAAACCCGTTTTCTCTGGTCGGCTAGAAAATTGGACTAGGTTTTTTAATTTATTCTCTGATTTAATTGTAAAAAACAGAGGTTTAACTGATGTTCAAAGGATGCATTATTTAATTTCATCTTTAAGAGGAGATGCGTTAAGATTGGTGGAAAAATATGACATATCGGACTATAATTTTACATTTTGTTGGAAAAAACTCATTGAAAATTACCATGACGTTAATAAATTAGCTATGAAGCATTGTTCAGAAATGATCAAAATGTCTGCATTGAAATCAAAGGGTTTAAACGATATGAAAAATTTCATTTCAGAGTTTTCTTCTCATAATGATGAGATAAACACGTTACAATTAGATTCAGGATTGGAAAATATATTATTGCAAACTATTCTTTTAGAAAAATTAGACTTGGGAACGAGAAAGGCTTGGTTCATGGAATCACGTGGTATTCGGTTACCGAAAATGCCATGTGCAGAATTGACATGGGGATACCTTCTCAAAAGCACAACTGTGATACCAGACTATCGACGTGATTACCAAAATTATAGATGGCCTGTCCACAATTGCGCTACAGCTCTTTACCAACATTTCAGAAGTAACCCGCTGCATGAAGACGGAACATACTTGACGACGTAGTAAACCGTTGCTGATTCTCACTCGAAATAATTGTTTACTCGGGCATCCTTACCTTCGATTTAATTGTCTAAACTTTCCTTTTCTACTGCCTCTCCCTAGAAGTCAACACAGACTTTTTCTTTAAAAGCTTATCATACTAGTACACTTTGGGCTCGGTGACATATTGAGCCAAATCAACATTAGTATTAATACGCGAATAGAATTTAATTTTTCTTTTCTTTGTAGATAACTGGACGGAGCAAATAACAAATGAATTAACATATTTTTAGAGCATTAAAAGATGTGTCAGTGATTTCCAATTATTTTATCTTTAACATTTTTCTTTTCGAAATAACAGGATAATTGCTCTTTTAGAGCTCTTACTTCGAATGCTTAGTGGTCCAATATTTCTAGAGAATTTTATTATGCTCTTTTGCATAAAATCATTTACTATTCACACTTTAAGTGTTCTGTTTACATTGTTAATGATCTCTATGAACATTTCCTTACAACTTGCATACACCTATCACCTATTTTTTTGTTGGAAATTTTATAGAAATATTTTTTGTGAATTTGTCTTGAGAAACGTAGGGTTTCGAGACAGAATGGTAGAAACGGTTACCTTTGGGTCCATAATATTACGAAATATAAGAAAAAGTGTGCAAATGCGCCTGCCAGAAGAGCGGCGTAGCGCAGCAGAATGTAGTACTCTATTCAATAAGACTTACACGGTCTCGGCTTAAATAGACTCGAGCAGATGTGCGCGGATCTCTGTCTCACCCTAGCGTGCTCGCTCTCTCTCTCTCGTGCAGTCTAGGTCCGTTCATCGGCACCTTCGCCCTTGCTAAGACGACCACTCGGGCAATCTTCTGGTTTCCTTCCTACCTATGTTGAAAACCTTTCTAGTCTTTCGGCATGAGGAAAGTGTGTGTCGTCGTAAGACATCCTGTCTTCATGCAGTTGCAGATTGGTATTGTGAAAGTGTGATTAATTGCATTCTTCTCTAGAACGAGCATTATCATTGCCGAAAAATTATTTCCTTGAGTTCTGTTGTAATTCACTAACAAATAGTGTGAGACCTGCCCACGAAGACGAGGGGCTAATTACGCAACAACAGCGAAAGTACACCTTAATGGCTGTAATTACATGTCCATTACTCCAAACCATTCAGTTATCGATAATAATCGCACAACCTATTTCAGACGAGCAAATGTTTTTTAAATATTCCTTTATTGTTTTATAATTTCAATGTAGTACAACAAAACTTTATATCAATGTTTAAAATAATTTTTCAAAATTGGATAAGCTTTAAATTAATGTTAATCTTCTTTATCACTATAGTGGTAACCAAATGAAACATTAACATAACAATTGAGACAAAATAATTCAAACCAAACATCATTTATTTCAAGCTATTATGACTAGGGATTTCTCATTTTAAAATAATTATTCATTTTAATTTTTTATTTATTTATATATTTGGACTTCATTCAAAATGCCAAAACTGAAAAAAAATTAATATAACACTGATTCCCTTTTTACCCAACCTTTTCCATAAAATTTCAACATAAATAAAATTTTGAACCAAGTTTTCAACTTTTAGATGATTCACTTCCTACAGTTATCTAAAACATACAGTATTTTTCAGTTAGTAATAAAAATTGGCATTTCCCTTATAACTCAAGAAGCATAGAAAGTATTTAATAAGAAGGATATTTAATAATGTATTACATGATAATTTTTATCAGTAATCGTTATTTAAGGTTTAACATTAATTATCATTATGGCTTCTGAATTCCTGCCTCAGAGAAACTTTTTTCAAGAGTTGACTTAATCAAGTCTTTATGGTATACAACGTCTGTGTATATATCGGGTGCATTGCATAATTCTAATCCCATGGAAACAACTCCAGTCAATACATCTTCACATACCAGCGGTCCTCCAGAATCACCCTAAAACAGAATAAATACTGCACATTAAGAGAAATATTCCAGAAAATGTTATTGAACAAATTGTGGGATAAATAAACTGAATGTTTTCTGTGAGCATTAGTTTGCAAGTTGAAATTTTTAATTTAAATTCGAGCTGTATTTTGGGAGATTGTTTTCTTTAAGTATGGGTATTCTTTTGATCTTACGAATTATTTTTCTAAGAATATTTGTTTATTACTCATTACAAACTTATGCATACCACCAGAGAAAAGGATTTACTATATTCTATGGTTGTTTATAATGCTAAATAAGCACCGAATGCCAAAAATAAGCAACACAGAAAGAATCATTTCGATGTCATCAAATGCTTTGGATAAAACAGCAAGGAACCCGAGTATTTCCTCAATTTTTAAGAGAGTTTTCTTTCTTGTGTAAAGGTTTCACTGTAGCTCTTTAAATGCGTTAGGAAACACAAAGTCTGATAAAGAGCTACTTCAAACAGATATGAGGGGATTTAATAGACCGTGACAAATTGCCGTGCGGACCTGAAAAACCTGAAAACTAGGAAATAATCGGGAAATTACTCATCCTTCAAAACACCGGTTAGGTACCTTCATTAATCCATGAAAGCCAGGATTTTATTTTATTGAAAACGTTTTTAGAGAAACTAATGTATCTTAAAATATATGTATACAAGGATAAAAACTTTTTTTTGAAGTTGTCGCCATTTGTTATATTTCAATGTATATTGTTGGTGACAGTGCGTACCTATCGCGAAAGTAGTTCGCAAAGTATTAAGCGACGTAAATTCTTTTATATTGCGATGTTTTAATTAGAATTGGTTTTGGTAATGTAAATAATAATGTTTAACACAAAACACAAAATTCTGCCGGAGATTCAGCTAGAAGACATGGAGCTGGAAGCGGATCCTAAGAACAGCGTTTTCACAAGAGTAAATGCAAAGAATATCACTTCAATAAAAAATACACCTATTGTTGAAGTAGAATCAATCTTATTGGAGCTTATAAAAAATAAGATTTCATTGTTCGGAAGCTTTGATTGCTCTGCTAATAATAACTTGAAATTAAAAAATAATTCACACTTTTTACAATGAGAATTCCAAATAAATGTTTCAATATGAACAAATTAGCATAAAACGAATTTTATGAGATATAATACGTACATTCTTCCTCGAGCTCGTTTCTCGTAAAAGAAGCAGCCTAAAACAGATCCATCGTCATTCGACTGTCAAGGTCTAGCGACAGCCACGCTCTCTGATGCAAGAATTTTAAATTTATTTTGCTGGCCTTTCATTTTCCCGGTCGCTGGAGCTATCTGGTGGGGTAATTTTAAACCACCCTTTTGCGAGGGAGTTGCAGCTTGGATACATTCGCTGTTTACACAACGGCCTCCAGCCGGTTACTGAAGAATATACTATATCTTCAATGCGGGAATGTCAATTTTGCTGAACTGCGCAAGCGCGTGTCGCACCTACACGCAAGAGCCGGTTGATCGGCTCAGGTGTACCCATTCCGTCACCTGCATGATCATTTTGAAACAATAATGTCTAAATCAAGACCAAGTCATAGAAAATTATCAATGTTCATATGAAATTAGTTATCCTTGGGTGGCACCAGATCCAGAAATAAAAGCAAATGCAATGTTTATATGATATCAAAACTTATCAGTACCGCATCAATGGAAAAAATGGCACTCATAAGTCACAAAAGAAAAAAGAAAAAGAAACATCAACAAATTGGGACATTAAAATAAAATTCACGACCTATGACAATGTTTTTGCTGCGTCAAAAAGATCAAACGAAATCTTTGGCAAATATTGTAAATAATTCAAATGAAAAGGAAAGTTCCTCGTGAGGTAATTTTTATATTAAATTCATTAAATACATTTTTATTGTTTTAAAAGTAAATTTTTAAATGGAGAATATTTTTAGATTGAAAATTAATACTTTTTAATGTGTACCCTTTTACATTTAAATGAAAATCAAGATTTTTTAAAATTTTTATTAGAGGAGTGCGTTCAAGGAAGAAAGTGGAATAATGGACTCCCGTTTTATTCCAGACTTTTTGTGGAAGCCATATTTAAATTGCAACAATAAAATATAAAATAAATTCTTATAATGATTTGTTCGTTGGATGTTTCGATTTGTAACTGGTTTAAAATATACAATAATTTTATTACGTTGCACACTTTTGCTTTAAAGGTTTTGCAACTTGATACTATGAGTTATCCTTCCGGAAAGGCAAACTTCTGCGTGCAGTTATAAGCAGAAAACCTGAAGATTTATCGATACTGAGATAGTGCGAAATTCCCTCACGATAATACTCATGGAATCCTTTACGGTAATTGCATTATATTGTCTAGAAATATCTACTAATTCCACATAAAATTATCTTATTTTATTTCATGCAATCATATTAGAGAAACTTTACTCGAATTTTGTTCTTGTACCTTAAAATACTTCCAGTGTATTGATAGAGGTGAACATATGGTGAAATGAACTGCAACCCTCGGAATAAAAAAAGGAAAAATAAAATTCTGTTTACCAATTTGTAAAATAAAATTGTTAAACAAAGCCATCTGTTGAAGTAAAACTTGTAATATGTATCTTGCTAAATGAGAACGGTGCATATTTCGAACAGCAAAAATTTCTCATGCAAGTTAAAATTGGGAGTAAAATCTTATTTACGTCACAAAGAGTAAAATACTCCCAATGTTAACTTGTTAATTTTTATAACTAACAATATTATTTTCAGCTAATCTCTAACTTTATTTAGTTTACGAAAGTCATGCCACATTTTATTAATTATTATCTTGAGAAGTTTTAAGTTGTAATAAGTTTTATTCCCTTGAAAATAAATAAAAACATCGATATTTTTACATTGGTTGAGAGGAACAGATGCATTAGACCGCGAGTACATGGAAATACATTACAGTACAATTTATTTTGATCATTTTGTTTCTCTCATAAACACTACCTCTTTGCCGCGTACTGTTTTGATATGTACTCGCCACCACTTAGAGATGGATNAGAGGTGGATGAAGCCTACCATCTAGCCATTTTAGACTATTCTACTTGCCGTGTTTAAGTCCATTACACACTATGCATGTCCCCTCGTATATTCGATATATTGTTTGCCCCGCCGAATCATTTTTAACGTGTAGATATCTCTCAAATTTTAATAGGAAATTCCTAGTTCCAGACTCCGTGGCATGACGTGCGGATACTCGGCTGGAGAGGCTTTGGTGTGCTGTCCACGGGGCGCCGAGGAGACTCGGGTACAAGGTGGAGGTTCCGTCGGTGGGAATGGAGGGTGGGGCAGCAGTACGGGGTGGGGTAACAACGGGGGTGGTACTGGTTGGGGTGGAGGTGACTACGCGAACGGAGGTAACGACGATGGTGTCTGGAGCGGAGCGAGCAGTTCATCTCGACCTGGAGAACCCCGCGATCGCACGACTGCTTTCTCCAAAGGTTGTGGCTTACGTCTCGTGGCAGGAATCAAGCAAGAAGGTTTGGGTGCGCAGCCATGGGTGGCACGAATAGGATTCAAACGTGAGTGTAGCCTTAGTGCAACTACATACATCTAGATACCACTAACTCACTTAATAAGACTGTGGTGGCACCACCCTGATATCGTACAGTTGCAACATACCATACAATTTCCCCATACTGGCCTTGAAGCTGGCAACAGTAGTACCATTGTTCTCCAGCAACTACCACTAACTCACCACAATGCTCGCTCAACACGACCTATTATCCCACGACCTACTTCATTACACGCGATGATATTAGTTCACCACTTTAAGGGGCTACTGTGAGTAGATGCAAGTTGTTGTCTTTATTGTCGCAACAATACGATTTTATATTGTGTTAAAAAGTCTATATTTCAACACTACAGAACACGTAAAGTTAATCTTTTCTTTCACGGACACTTGTGGGACCTTAAAATTTCTCCGGTATTGGTACTTGTACGCATTAGGGAAGTTAAGTTCAATTTGGAACAAAATGACTGATTAGATAAAGAAACAAGTAGCTATGCACTCATGATAAACCATACACTAAATAAATCTGCAATATATACATTGCTTCTCAATATATATTTTTTAAATTGGGCCTTTAGGGTTCACCATTTTTTAAATATTCACCGTGAAACAATGGCTGGCGGATTCTTAAACTAAAATTAATAACTTCCCGGAAAATTGGTTCGTAATTCTCTACAGCATTATTTTAATTAATTCTTTTTCTATACGAATTTGCGAAGAAAGTGGGAGAGAAAACTCTCACTATATATCTGCAAGAAAAAATGCAACAAAAATATAAAAATTTACAGATGCAACTTCACACACAAATCTATAGGAAATTTTGAGCCACAATCTGAACTTATTCATCCATCTGATTCATGCCCGAAATCAGTTCTACATCTACGCGATCTCCAAAACTTATCCTTTTTCAGGTAATGGGATATAGAATTTTAACAGCTTGTGCAGGACAGAATCTTTTGTAAGTCATTTAATGAATAGCAAACTCTGGACTTCGGAAAGAAACTGCAAATGCTTCCGTTGTGCTGTGCATATTTTTTAAGCAATTCATTTTCCCATTAAAGAGAATCTTTCCTCCAAAAAATCGCTCAGGATTACAATGTTCTCTTTCTCAGAAGCAATAAATACCGTAAATTTAATAGAAGGGGGACGGGGAATGAAAAGTGTCCGCTAAAGAGAAGTTTAACCGTAAATGATTACCTGAAAAATCGATGTTTTCTATTCAACGCCGTTACGATGTTCGTGTAAATACTGCAGTTTTCAATTGAAAGTAAAAATCTCCATCGAAGTGAAAACACATCTTTAAAAAATTGTACATTAAAACTAATGTTGTCGATTTGAAGCGTACATGAGAGCAAGCGCGGATACAAGGGGGGGGGGTCAAGGGGGCCATAACCCCCACCCTCCTAAAATCTCACTGAGAATGGGTTTCTAGTTGCAGAAGAGCATTTATAATTTTCAAAGACGTTGACGCATTTCACCGATTTTTAATCAGTAATTAGTAGTAAAGTGCATTTGTAGAAACAAATTAGCAACGCAAAAGGTGCCATACCCAGTTTGACAATGTAGAAGCGGCGGCGATGGTAGTGCCATTATGGTTGTGAGAGTGGGTGTCGATGTGCATGGCAGATGATACGCTCGAGCGAAGAAAGTGGTCTTTGAATATCCATGAGTTGTGAATGGCGGTTGTGTTTTATCGGATCGCTGCTGGGCAACACATTGCGATGTTGCAGCGTTTGTTATCAAACGAGGGTTCTCATTTGCTGACTGCTGCCATGATGAGTAAAAATATATAAAAATCTTCCACATCAATTGAATTAATTTGAGAGCACTCCCTCACTATTTGATCAGAATTATCTATTAATATTGGTAGTGCACTGTTCAATGTCACCAACCCGTGGCGGAAGAATGAACAACCACACGATAGGACGCGAATATAACAATGCGGACGAAAGTATAAAATCTACTACACGAACGTGTGCCATTATGACTCGAAAATTCGTGTATAAGGAGAAATTAGTCGTGTTTTCACAGTCCCAGTCGAATTACTTGTACTTAATGTTTCAAAAACCGCAGATTCAGCTTCATTTTTCACTAGTAATTTTGTTCCTGTCCTTGAAAACTTAAATGTTTCTGTACCTTAAAAATTTGAATAAAATTTTTACATCTTTAATCACAATAAAAATTTTGCATCTATCTCTTTCCCCTGTCACAAAAATATTTTAAAATAATCTCAAATTAGGATGTTACTGAACCGAACCGCACATTAATTAACATTTAGATGACATAACTTACAATTTGCTTTAGAATTTTCAAAATTGTTCCGAGGTTGGGATATTTTCTGGAATACGCTATGCCCAAGACTATATTGTAACAAATTTTAATTAATTTATTGTGATAAAAAATATAAAATTCAACTTGCCATACGTTGGAACCAGTTGTAACTAAACTGGAAATAATATAAATGTCTAAGGTATGATAGACGATATTGGAACAATAACATTTTAATAAACAGTAAATTACAACATAGTTCAGAATGAATTGAAACTTTTTAGTGTAAAAAATCTAAACAACAGAAGATATAGACTGAAATTATTCAGTCAAATCAACCACATTTGCATTCAATAATAAAAGAAAAGAAACAAAACAAAAATTATAAATAACTTTTTGTAATATCGTTTAATAGTTCACAATATAATAATTGTATTTCTTATTACATTACTACTTATTTCTTTAGTCAAATCAAACATGTTCGCGTTTACTAATCAAGCAAAAGATAGATCAATGCTTACAGAATAATTAACAACATTTGGTATGCTGTTTAATAGCGGTAACATTATTATATGTTTACTGAGAAAATTAATTCTTGATAATTTGTAATAACGAAGGCTTGACCTCCTCGATGAGGCAAATATAGTTCTCAAGTTACGTACGTCAAAATCAGTGGCATTGGAAACAACTCACAAGTTCTAGTGAAACCTCGGAAGAAACGTATCATAGAGAGAATTTCTCTGCTTGCTCATCGGCGGGGGCAAGGCTTTCTGGTTGGAGGTGCTGACAGTTAAGGCGAGACATCAGCAGCCGGTAATGTGCAGCGAAGATGGGCTAAGCGTAACTGAACTAGCACCTTACTAACACATGGTAAGGGTCGTCACACAGTGCAAACTATTGCCTCTACATAAAGGACGTCACGATAACAACCAGCCACTCCGAAATCACCTTATACTGCACGAACCAAAATTCTCTCTACTTTTAACTGTCACTCAACTGCTTTTGACCTGATATTCACTCAGCCATTCTCTCACTGATTTTACCCCTCACTGATCACTGCCGACTTCCGACCTCTATTTATATCTCTGAGCAAGCTGGTATAGACTCGCTGAGCAAGCTGGTATTGCCTCAACGAGAAAAAAATATGTCAAAACCACATCTGGGCACAATAGAATATTGTTATGACGCCCCGGAAAATATAAGTCTGTATCCGCCCCAGGAAGAGAGGTGTCTTTCAATCGTTGCACTGAAAATTAATTTTAAATCGTTACTAAAAGTTTAATGTATGGAAGCTCTCTTAATATCCGGTGAGTCTGGGATTCATTCCCACACCGAGGATAAGTGAAGTCTGGCCATTCTATACGTTAAAAGTATCATTTTCCAAGGAAACCCTTCTTGTAAACTTATAGTTTTTATGAAAATATTTATGTAATCGGAGAGAACGCATGAAATGAAGATAAAACATTTGGCAAATGTACGCTCAGAACTAATTATACTGAGTTACAAATGTATTACAGTATGTTATTATGAATGTAGCTCTTAAATTTTTGTGAATGAGATAGACATTTTTTTTCAGATACTAGTAGTGATAAATTAACTCATCCATGTTGTGGGTCAATCATTGCTCCTCGCACAATTCTTACGGCAGCTCACTGTGCTCTGGCAAAGTCTTCATCTTACAAACTGTGAGTATCTTTCACATCAAATTTTACTTCCATTGTTTTTAATTCTTTTAATTGTTATAATTTTTATTTTCATTTTTTATAAAAACTTATTGTATAATAACATTCTTCCCGATTCTTTATATGTATTTATAAAAAATATACATCAGTTATAAAATGTTAAATAACCCTTCGAAAACGAGAAACTGAAATAGGGAGTTTTCCTTCAAAATGTATGAAATTAATCTAAATATTTGCAGTTGCCATAACTAGACCGGTCGAAAATAAAATAATACATATACAGATAAATTCACAGTATTTAGTGTTCATAACACTTTTCAGAGAACTCTTCCTGTAAAAATGAGTTTCGTGTTAGATTGAGTTGCTAGAATTACACATTTTACAAAAAATGAGGCTCACAACTTTTTTTAAATGACAAAAATGAGACTCACAATTTTGCAGGCAAATATTTCAAGAAAACTATGATGAAAACAAAAAAACTAACAGAAAAAGGCTGATACAGAAACATGAATACAGACACAGAAAGTTGTATAAAAATTTATTTTACGAAGAGTACAATTCTTAGTACGACCCACTGTTTTCAAGACAGTAGTGAAAAAACGAAAAAGGGACCTATGCGGCACTGCTAAAACCGGGGACTTTAATTATGTTTACCATAATTTCTCCAAACACATTACCGAAGAAGAAAAATCTCTCATCTTTCAAGTCGTGTACACACTAAATTTGAGTATTCGCTGGCTGGACTAATATTAACACCGATCGATGGAAGATAGATCTACGAGTGGGAACATAACTCAGATTTTGTTGGAAGAGCAAATTAGGACCAAGGATTCTGCTTTGATATGCCGCAAGGTTGTCTCAGGCAACAAACTTAGCAATTACATGGAAAAGTTACAGAATGGTGCATAGTAAATCAACATAATATCTGAAGGGCCGAGGCAGAGAATTCAAGTATTTAGCGGTGTTTGGCTCAATACATCACATAGATTCACATATATTGGCATTTACTGTAAATCGGGACTCAAGAGTAGCGCAGTGACGACGTCTGGACGAATTCTGTATTGCGGCTGGGGGCGAGGCTTCTAGAGGCGCGCCTTTTATACCCTTTGATAAGATGACCAAAGGTGGTGCACTAGTTACGAAATGGAGGGAGTCGAACGGCAATGTAGCTGTCTTACAAAGGAAATGTTTCTCTTGGCAAGGGCAGTGGTGAAGTGCTATGTTTCACGTGTAGTGCAAAGAACTAAGAGACAATTACCTGGAGGAACTTCTAACGGGGGCTACTCAGAATACGAATGAAAAGTTAAGATTCAATCGAACGTAACAGTCAATTAAAGAAAAAATTCAAAACTAAGGGAAGAATTTAGAATTGATTTGGAATTTAGCAATGATTGAATTTTACAAATATCACATCCATGACAATACTCTTACTGAAGAAAATGTTTCCATTCGTTAAAGAATGTTCATTAATGTTCTCACATTAAAGAAAGACATTTTTCAATTGCACAAAAACAAAATATAACAAATTGTAGGCTGTGGAGGGGGGATAAATAAGTTATGTTCGACTTGTTGGGCAACTTCTCATGATCGTACCTCAGTAGATTTAAAGCTCAATTATCGGAGTAAACTTCGTATAATTATTATTTTCTGTTGCTTGCTTTTCATCCTATTGCTCTATTCAGATGGGGAGCGGGATAATCCAAATATGCACCCTATTTTAAAAGTGTTCTTCTTTTTTTTAAATTGTTCTGAACTTAAGCAATATCTCTATTAAAACCTTCTGACCTTCTGACTATTCTACACAGGATAGCTGCACCAAATTTATTTTTGGTGTAAAATTTATTATTCCACTGAGAATGGTGAATTACTTCTTGAATACTGGAACACAATATCGTATGCAGCCTTTGATTTATGCGTGGGTAACATGGGCAACTGCCCACGGCGGCAAATTTTTGGGGAGAATATTTTACGTGAACATTTTGAAAAAAAATCGGAAAAAAATAATTTTATTGAAAAAGAATTTCTTTTCACATTCCATGCCGCAAAAAATACATTTCTTATCTATGTCGACTTATCGTCCCTTGAGAGTTCATCAGCGCTCTGCAATAGCCAAGTATGGGTCTTTCTGCCAAAAAAAATTATTGAAAGCAAATTCCGAGTATAGTTTTGTAGGTACGAAACATTATTTCATCTTGCAAGTGACAAACATTCCATACTTCCACTTTTTTACGGCTAAAAATTTGTAATTATTGGTTATATACGAGTATTATATATTAATTATTTCACATAATAGGTTTATGATAATTATCTAGTTTTATAAATTACATCTCGAATATTTTACATTCTTTTATTTTTGAAATCCATATAATATGGTTAAATCTATTCATATTACGAATCCTATAAACTTATCGTAAATCCTATAAACTAATCAGAATGTTGTATATTTTTTCACTATTAATCTGTAACAAGATAACTTTTTTTAACAAGGTTTAGTTTAGAATTGCTCAAAATTAAATTGCATATTTATAGAATAGTGACATTTAAAAAATGCTTAAAATTTAATTTTTTAGACTTCTTGTAGTCAAATCATGGGCTCGTATAGTAACATGACATAAAATCATGAATCATTTGAACAAACTAGAACTCAAGTGGAGTATATGGGGCCCTTCACTTCAACCATGACCCAAATATTCATATCCATGACAACCTGTTGTATCCCTCGCTCCACATACTTGTATTTAGTACTGTTTTACATAACTTATCTATCCCATCAAGATACGAAATCAGACAACGTAATTTAGCTAATAGTGCATTATAATAGCACTTTATCCATTACGAAACATCACAAAGACCATTCCACTGCTTGTTTATGGAATAATACGAAGTTTGCAACTGCATTTTTCCTATAAATTTTATTTATTTATTTATTTGCAATTTCAGAACTAACAGCAATGTGCTTTTGTCCGTACGTTCATGTTACAATGACTTTTTGTTTTCCACTATAGGCTTTACAAGATTATACATTATAATATGTAGATCTTCTATTTGTTTGAATACGGGAGTGATAGTTCGTTACGCTTCGCTCATATTTCGATGGATGTCTAAAAATGTTCATAAAATACATAATTTATTCTTTTAGAAATAAATGTATATAAATATATCAATCAGTGTGAGGACATCTCATGAGACATCTCTAGATATGATTTTAATAATTAATTAGTTTTCCTAGTTATGGAAAGATGGACACAATACATCCCCACTTTTGTTTTTCTTGTAAATTTTTCGAGATATCCTCACTTCTAAGCACTGATCTGAGGTCTTTCGAGATAGCTGGGTAACGTATGTGCTTTTCCCATGTGCTACTACATTCCGATCAGGCTCACATACTTTGTTTTTTATGCTCGCGACAAATCTTATTAACATAAACATCAGAAAATAGTTTCAAAATTTCCTTCTCCTGTGTACTGAAGTAAAAAGTTGGCGGAGGGAAAAAAGAGAATTACAAAAATTTTTAACGAAAACAAACTTCTACATTTTATGACATTTTTATAACTTTATTTCTTTAATGATCGGTCATTGTNATCAAACATTGCTTCAAAAATTTTTTGACAGCTCATCCGTTGTGATTGGTGATTATGATGGCAGAGGAAACCCGGATTGTACTCGGAACTTCTGCGCCCTTCCTGTGCAAACTATTCCTATTAAGCAAGCGCTGATATACCCAGGATACGAACGGAGGTCCTTTAAGCACGACATTGCTCTTCTCATCCTCCAAACTCCTATAAATTATTCAGGTAAGCTACCATTATATTTATGCGTATATTTTGATACAGTGGAAATCCGGAAATTGGAATTCGACAAATCTAAAGCCCTTGGAAATGCAAACAAAATTTAGAAGATGAACGTTATAAAATGAATAAGTAATTAATAACAAATTTCATTTTATAATGTTCATTTTATAACATTTTATAACATGTGCCACCCAGGGGTTTGAATTAGGCACATTTTGGCAGCATTACACAATTTCACATAGCTT
>NNCF01127791.1:154104-173242 GCA_002313205.1 Laupala kohalensis | reverse complement strand
TTAGAGCTCGTCAACATCGAGGTCATTAGAGCCCTTCGAAAGAACGAATATATGTGTGAAACTCATAAAACAGATCGCCAAATGTAAAGTGACCGTAAAATTCACAATCTACGTAATATAATTTCACTTTAATTGAACACATTTTAATTTGCATTTCAAAGGATAGAAGTCAAACCTCATGCCTTTAATGTAACAAGAATCAAAAATCCAAAAATCTCTCTGACAGAGCTTCATTCACATGACTTACTCCAAACTTTGGTAAATGTGTGTTAGCATTGAATTTGTATTCACTCTGTACACTTTATTGTACTACTATCCAATATATTCACTGGTGTCTGCATTTCCTTATTCAATGTTCCTTTTAATGGGACACCTTTTAATGAAATTGCCAAGTTTATCTTATTGTTTTGATTATATTGTTTCATCTCCTCATAATCAGGCAAAACTATACATACTAGAACAGTTAGAGACAGTTTACCTGGATAAATAATCACTTACCTTCCTAAACTATAAAAGGAATTTTCTCGGAGATAAATCCGCGTATACTCTTTTATCCCAAAAATCTATTATGTAGTTTTATCTACATCTATCGAATGTTTTGGTAAAACAGTGTACATAAACATATTATTTCTTTAAAGTAATGGAAAAATATAAACTCGATGAGGGTGGGAAATGTAGGGGAAACAAGGTTGAACTTGAAAAGACTTTAAAATTATTTCCATGATGCATTTCTATAACGTCTTATTCCATGAGCGCGATGCACATCTAGAGATTCTCAGGAAACCCTCTCTAGCGCGAGCGTTCTCCCTTCCCATTGGAGGACAAGAACCTGAGGCTCAGAGACTATTGTCGCGAGTATTAGTCGAGCTTGAGGGAGATGAGGGGATGTAGTGAACAGGTGAATAGGGCAAGCACCTAGCTCAGCACCAACCAACAAGAGCGCGTCAGGATCGCCAACCTAGGAACATTTATAGTGAGCATGTCAGGTAACATTCAACAGCTGCCAACCCAGACATCTCCAAATCGAACGAAAGGAAAGAAAAATATTCTATTACAATAAATAAAACATTTTTAAACAAAGGTTTTCGAACTTTATTTTATTATAAAGAATAACATAATAAATTTCACAAAATAAACAAGAATAAGAAAAGTTCTTATCTATTATTGAATTAACTTAAGTTGCAAAAAAGAGGAATTTCCACCGGAAACGGGTTTAACCATTGATCACTCACTAATTTATCCGAATCTTCACACGCTTTAATTTCATCTTTTAACTAGTTAATGACGTAATGCAACGCAACAAAAGGAAGAATATTATGATTCTACTCTTTCAGGTTAGTCATTACTACAGTATTAATCTTTTATTATTAAAATATGAATATTACATCTAAGGCAATGAAAAGACTATACATCGAGGTTTCCGAGTATTACTCGAAACATGTTGTCAAACAGGAAGGATACGACTGGTTACTCAGGGTTGCAAAACATATTTGATGTAAGTAAAGGATATTTAAGAAGTTAACCCAACATTTATTGCGAATGTATGGAAATATTGCAAATCATTTTTCACAAACTGGTCTAGCAACTCGTCCTAGCTCGTATATTTATATACAAGTGTATCTAAAATTTAAAACATACTTCAGTATTGTCAAAGAAATCAATTTGTTTTCAATTTTTTTATGTTTCATTCAATTTTTAAGAACATTGAATTAAATTTTTTTAAAAATAAAGTAGATCTAATGCTAGTATGTCCTCCTAAAATCTTTAAGATGAATTGAGAATGATCGTCAGGGGATAATATCGATAAAGAGTCATGATGTGGTGGCAACAGTTAGCACTATTTCAATGGATAAGTCCTGAAAATCATCAAATTTTCATGTGTTTATTTTAGGTTCACTCGGTCATAGGCGATGGCATTTTTCTTAGGTCATGGGACACTTGAGTTACATTAACGTCATGCCAATCACATTGAAGAGGTTGCTTCTTCTGTTTCATTTCATATTTAATCTTCAGAAAATGAAAGAGAGGTTAAGATGTATATGCTTTTGCAATTAATCCCGATTTGCTATGTATCAACTTGCAATTATCTCGATTGTAACTTTCCATTATTACTAACATACCAGGAAGTTTCTTAAAATGTAGCGATTATGCAGTTTCAAAAATATCATTTTACTAACGGAATAATCTTTTTATTTCGGTGACTATAAATCGTTTTACACCAATATAAAAATTGCAGCATCGAAACATAATATTTGAAATTCCATTATGAACTTCAGCAGATATATTTTTGTGGGCAGCTCAAATTACCCAGCGTCGCTCGGGGATTTGAATAGGTCTTTTCCACTCAATTTTAAGTAGTTTGATTAACAGATAACTCCACAAAAACTGTTCCCCTACCGCGGTACCTCCCACTCTTAATGAACTACTATAACTTAATTACTTCTTTCTTGCGAAATGCAGAAATGTCTTTTCATTAGAGACGAGTAAGAATTTAAAATAGTGTGCTGGATCGTAGAAACAATTTCAGACAATTTCACCTTTTGTTAGATACCCATCAAATAATATAAATAGCCACCGAATAAACCCTTTTCACATTTTGGAGACAGTTTATTTGAGAAGAAAATGTGTTTTCAGAAGAAACTGGAAACATCAAAACGATATCTGGAACATGCACAGAAATCCCAAAAAGAAAATCTCACCCAGTTTGGACGAACTGGTGACGCATACGGCAATTTCCCTCTCTGCTCTGCTATGTCGGTTTACAATCGAGGTGTGTATGACAGCATTTACAAACATCATAAACTATTCGTTTTCTTATAAGTGTTATCTTGTACATGATACGAAGAAGCAACTAAGTTCTTCTGAGCATCGTAGCTTCATGGTCGTTAATTCTTATTTTTCGTACATTCATATTCAACCCGCCCTCAGTGCAAACGCGGTAATTCTGTTG
The DNA here is from genome assembly GCA_002313205.1 of Laupala kohalensis. Taxonomy (NCBI): domain Eukaryota; kingdom Metazoa; phylum Arthropoda; class Insecta; order Orthoptera; family Trigonidiidae; genus Laupala; species Laupala kohalensis. Next base: position 170,292 of record NNCF01127791.1, on the reverse strand, counting down.
ACCACGAGTTCACATCAAAGATTATGATTTTACGAAATCTGATAAGAATGGGTAATGCATAATTTGGAAATATACAATATTTCATAAATATTTATTTAGTTGCCGTGCTTTTCTGATCCTGAAATAACGAAGTAAAAACAATGTGAAGTCACAGTGACATCAGATAAAGCGCTGAAGTGCTAACTGAACGATCGGGTTTCGATCCTCCGTGACACATGGGATTTTTTCTCATACCTCAACGTCCATACTGAATCCAATCAGACTGCCATAAAATAAGTACTGGATTAATTATAGACCGGAGCCACATCATCTCGTTCTGGCGAGATCGAGAATTTTCTAAGATCCCCATAGAACCCACCTTAGAACGTGTTGTAATTTGTCAACACTCATTTTTATAATACTTACTTTGTAATTTAATGTCTTAAAAATAATATACAATTAAATATTAACATATGCGACAGATTAAATATTAACCACCGACAGCGGTGGTCTAGTGGCAGCGTCTTCGCATCCACGATCCCGCTGAGCGGTAGAGCGTGGGATCAAGTCCTGCTCGGCCGAACTAGAAGATATTTTCAGCTGGGGTTTCTCTCATCTACTCCAGAAAAATGTCAGTTCGGTACCATAAGTTCCTCGGCATCTCAACATCTTTCCTTCCCAATTCCCTCACCCAAGTCCAATGGTTTGGTGGAAGAGCAGGCCTCAGTATAAAGCAAGGCAATAAATAAATAAATAAATAAATAAATAAATAAATAAATAAATAAATAAATAAATAAATAAATAAATAAATAAATAAATAAATAAATAAATAAATAAATAAATAAATAAATAAATAAATAAATAAATAAATAAATAAATAAATAAATAAATAAATAAATAAATAAATAAATAAATAAATAAATAAATAAATAAATAAATAAATAAATAAATAAATAAATAAATAAATAAATAAATAAATAAATAAATAAATAAATAAATAAATAAATAAATAAATAAATAAATAAATAAACGTTGTCTGATTTATAAACACGAATTTGGGGTGACTTTTCTCAAATCATGATGGGGGGAGGAGTGCGGAACATCGTAGTGTAGGAGCCAGCTTATAATTAAGTCAGCGGCGGTGCTCACTACAGCGGCGCGGCGGCGTGCCTCAAAGCGGAATGAGGAAGGGCGTCAAGCGAGAGGTTGCTTGCTGGCGATGTTGGTCGTAACCGCGTTACAGCCGATAATGCACGTCGTGAAGGTTCCCCCCCATTAATCGTCGCTTGGGCGTCGCGTCGTCGTGATCGTTCGCTCGTCGCAGCTCCGAGTGTCTGTCGTTTGAGACGCTCAAGAGAGTGAGGAATGAACAAACTAAAATGCTGGGTTTATGTGATTGCTTTACAAAAAACGAGTCAATGAAGGGGGACGGAAATCATGTACCTAATCACTAGGGCGGCCACAAAACATTATAGAACTTTACACGTATGGTTCTTACCTTAATATTGATCATAATTGTAATGTGTCTGTAAATAAGTAGGCAGACAAGAACATTGAAGTGAAGACTCGGATAAAAAATAATATAATTTGGAAGTTTTAAGATTAGTTTTATTGAAATTCATCACGTCTAAAATAATTCCCCGTTCTCCATTTCAGTTTCAATTATTGATTGATAAATTCTTTATATTTGAAATGTGTTGCTTTGTCTGAAAGTTTGTAGTTAAATACCGACAGACATCTAGGTTTGTAGAGGTAACAGTTTCCTATACTTTAAATTCGTATCACCAAAGTATTGCAGAATTTTGTAAAATTATTGACACTAAGAACATTTTATCAAACAAAGTATGGCATATTTTAGGAAAATGAAAAGCATAAACTACAAGTAAATATCCTATAAATCAGTTTGCGTCACTAATGTCTAATACTCCCATAAAACAGTATCGTTGTTTTATTTCCAATTTGTCTATGAATCGGAAATATCACGCCATCATTATAATACACCGGTAAGCAACTCTTTTTGTCGCTCAACTAAATTTAAATAAAATAAATTACTAAATACAAATTGCTTCACATTGTCGCATTTTACTTGATGTGAACAATCTTTCTTTCTTTCTTCCCTTCTTTTTTTTGCATATAACATTATCATAAATTATAATTATATACTAAGGTTCAAAATAGTTTCAATTCCTCATCACATATGGCAGTATATTTAATTGAGGTAGTTGTAGACGCACACAGAGGAGGCATTTGATTTCATAATGCGTGTAACATGAGTTCTATAAAGAAGTGATACCTTCTCATGGATTGAATATCTCTAGGATGTTGATGATCCACACTAAATAAAAAAGACAAGTACACTTCTATTAATTATGAATTAAATAGTGCTAAGAGATAAAAGTCACAACTTACTGTGTATTTTGTAAAATTTCTGGACTGTTAGAAGAAATAGAAAATACCCTATTGAAAAATATTTTGACTCTTCTAAATCCACTTCCGAGTGACCCAACTTATGTATACTGTAGAAATGTTATTTGGAGTAATCTCTTGTTTATTGTTTACACTGATAGTTCTATTTCTTCATTAATAATGTGACTGTAATGTTAAGACATTTTGTAAAATATGTCAGTGTACGATATATTTGAGCCTTGTATCTAGGGGAAAATTATTTTTGCTTTTCTTTTCCGGGAGGGGTCATGGCCCCCACTCTTGAGAAGCACTAGACGCAGTTGCGAAGTCAGGAGGACTTGACACTCTTAGATGAATCAATGTTTGCCTTTCGTTTTTGGTATTGTTGGTGACTTAATTTTGTGGACGTTAATTTGACTAGAAGCTCACGCAATATCAAAGAGATTGTGGAACTGATGTGGACTGTACGCTTACAGGTAATTGAATCATTGAATGAGCAGAGGTTGATGGCCGAATGAACCACTTGTGCAGTGCCAATGAAAGGTAGAAAGAAAAAAGGGAGAGTGGGAGAGCATTATGCTGATAGTAATCATTAAATGACCACCACTAACTTGGATAAAACATCCGTTGTTTTATTAAATAGGAAATTATTATTTTATAACGCTTGAAAACTCACCTAAGAAGAGTTCAATATTTGACAAATTGCTTTCCATGTACTAAAAATGTGCTATTTTAAATATTATTATATTTATTTTGAAAAATAATGATGATTGGAAAACATTTCTAAATTTAAAATAAAAAATATAACTAGTAAAAAATTACACTGAGCCGTGCCAGTACTCTTGTGACTCTATTGACTTTCGTAAATGCACTTTAATTAATCGTATAGTAAGTTTACATCTATTAGTTGCAACCTCGCCTAAAAGTTGTAGTACACCATTTTGTATCCATTAACGACAAATGCTTTCACTTTTCACAGTGGAGTTAGAAAGTTATTTTACCAGGAATGATCTCAAAAATTAAGAATTTTAAAATATACCAATGAGGTATTGTGATATCAATTGTGATATCATTGATACCCACTACGTCTCAAAATCAACACTAATAACCAGCGGTGTTACAGAATGGACTGTTCTGGGAATCCTCTTGAAAAAGAATAAAACGTGCTATTCCATAATAGTCGTCTCAAAATGAATATATGTGCATGATGATGAAATATGCAATGTAGGGCGTAAGGGGTTCCTGTTCTACATATCTTTGTTTTATTAATCAAAGTTACTCATTATCGTACAGTTAATAAAGTAAGGTGACATTTTCGTAAATAATACGTTTTAATATTCTTTGAAACAAAAACAATACCTAGTTCCTGTGCGCAAATTTACGTATGACTTAAAAAACACATCAATTGAAGAAAGCATAGAAATAGATTTTAAAAATACCATCACAGTATCTTAGCCATACTCCACTCTGGGAACTATTGAATAACGCACAAAGTGTGGGAGAAAGCGAGCCTTTGAGTGACCGAACTGCAGCTGAGTGGAGAAGCACAGGGGATGGGTTTCAATATCTTTTTATAAATTGCAGTGGGAGTCGTGTGGGGCGTGGTGGGGTGAAGGATGGTTTAGGGTGGTGGAGACCATCAATCAATGTCGTGAGACGCACGCCGCGCCGCCTGGAAGGGAATGACGTGTCTGCGGACGGACGGGACGCTCGCTCTGGGATTCAGCATGTCGTCGGTGATGAAAGGAAAAGGTGGTGGGTGCACAGTGCGAGATGAGAGTCGTGAAACTAACCAGGTTAAATAGATAGACGAGTAAAAGGGGTATGTCTGTAAAGTAGCGTTGGAAGTAAAGAAAATAAATGGAGGGAGGGAAACTTTTGAAGTTTGTTTCATATTTCAATGATAATAATAAATTAACTGTCAAAAAGTAGTTACAAACTGCATATGACAACTTGGGGGACAATGAACTAATTTACTCCCCAAAAGGAAGCAAGGGACCAACCCAAAAATACGGACCAAGGTAGAGGTGAATTTTTTCATTTCAGCACACCTCTAAGATAAGAATAAGAATAGTGAGCTCCGTGTTATAATATCAACGAAATGCCAAACAAATGTGTACTTAATAGAATACATTATTTAAAAGTTATTTGAAAAATCTATAAATTATCCATAAACTATATTTTTTACAAATCGTGACCATCGAAATAAATCTACATTCGAGTTAAATTATTACAATAGACCGCTACCCCTAGGCAAAGATTCTCGAGGAACTGCATATAAAATCAATCTCTATCCGACGGAAAACCACAGAAAAACCCGAGACATCGAAACAGTACTTAAAATTGTCAAGAAACTGTCATTATATTCAGGGAGGGAGAGGGACAATCAAAAGGATCCATAATTTTGGTAATTTTGTATTTAATTCTGATAAACTATATAAAACTATCATAAACTTGTCTAATTTATTTTTATTGTATTTTTCTTAAAGTGTCCTGTAGTGCCTTTTAATAATGATGTGCTTTCACTCCATGAAACATTAATGGTTCATTAGTTGAAATAACTCGTAATTTTGACAATTATTATTCACGATCACGTAATGTGGAATTACTTTTTACTGGTTGGAAATAATCATGAGCTGAAGACATTGACATTCGGTAAGAAAAGTCAGAAGGAAGGAAATTCCCTGACTTCCTCCTGCCCTTCCATCCCTTAATTCGAACCCTGCTGCAAAGGAAACTAGAAAGTTTAATCTCTCATGACAGCAGGAACCTGATCAAATTGAGGGGTCGGTTTATATACTGAATCTGGTTGCAGGTCCTAAGCCATTCCGATTAGATTCTTTTGCGTTCTAGTTTCTAAACGTTCAACTCACGATAGTATAATAATAATTTTCTACTTTGTAATCAGTAAAATACAAGTATAAATTTTAAAATGAATGATAAAATGTTAATATGAGACCACAATACTTAATTTATATAAAACTATTGAAATTTTAATTCTTACACTTTGTTGATATTAAATAGAAATCTTTTTTTAAGCTTGTTATCGAACAAATGATTTTCTTCAAAAATCTACTCAACTAATTTGTATAATTTATACAAATTAACTGAACTTTGATTTTAAATTTGATGTATTAAATAACTGTTCTTCAATATTTTTTTTCTTTCCAGTTTGGACACTAGCTTTAGAAAATTTTGTATCTGAACTTTGTAGAACATTTTTGTGGAACGGAAGAGAACAACGCTAACTTTATCGACTCAACATTGGGTATCGTAATTCCTTTGACTCGTTATGCAAAAAGACATCCATTATTCTACATACGACAACATTCGTTATAAAAATATGTTCATCTGGTAGTTGCAGGCCGTGGGGTCGTCCCATGACGTCAATCTCACGGAAGAATTATTCATATGAGACGATATGTTGTGTTTCATACTTCATTTCATTTTTCCCATCACTCTGTTATAACTATCATTCATCACAATTCTAATATGGTTCACGTCGGTAAGAGTATGCGGTCGTACAAAAAGTCAAGACTTAGTAAAACTTCGTTCCATCAACCATATCAAACAGAAGGTAACTTAGAAAATACCAACACATGGAATGAATTTGAATTTATTTTAAGAATGTATTTGAAGAACATATTTGAACGTTACGTGTTCATGATTTGGTTAAATGGTGTTCCACATTGGTCATGCGTTCTACATCAAGAAACACATCGATAAAATATTAATCGAAGATACTCAGGACAAGTAAATCGATGTTGATCTTATTTGTTTACAAACTTGAACAAGGGAACGAAAAAAATCCTTCCTTGAAAGCTTTATCTCAATTATTTAAATTTATTTATATATATATAAACTATGGAAATGAAATATTACTCTCGTACACATTTCATCTAATTTTCATTAACATATCTGTATATTGGTTCACAAGTGAATATATATTTGTTTCTCCAACATCCAAACTTACATCGTATTTTATAAATTTATATTTATTAGAATTTCAAATATATTTGAATATGGATGGCTTTTGGGGTCGATGAGATCTAATTAATTATTTGTATCAGTTGGAATCGAATTCTAGAGTAGTATTGCTCTTCCGTACAGTATCATGCTTCAAATTTCTTCTATTCTCGAGTGCTGAAAAATACTTGTGAAGCCTTCTGTACCTCAACCTCAAAAGTCATCGAAGGATGCTTATTATAAAGAATATGGTCCAAATATATTTGTTAATAACTAAAGCTAAAACATTGATTGCAGAACTATTGTCTTTGTGCTGAGTATTAGATTTCCTCAATTAATATGATTATTTGGATGAGAACATATTAAAAAACTTTTCTACGGTCAGTGCAACAAGTTTGCAGAAACGGAATCCCTTCTACAACTATTAAAAAAATATTTTTTCAATCTTGGATGGCCGACAGGGATGGTCTAGTAGTAGCGTCTTCACTTCCTCGATACCTCTGATCAGCAGAGTGTGAATTCAAACCCTGCTCGAACGAACGACGACATGTTTTCAGCTGGGGTTTCCCTCGCCTACTAGTGACAAATGTCAGTTCGGTACCGTACGTTACCCGGAAACCCAACATCTCTCCTTCGCCATACTCTCACCCAAGCCACGGTGAGGTGGAAGAGCAGCTCTTACGGCATGAACCTCTCCATACAACATGTAATAAAATAAAACGAAAATTACCTCTATTTTATCCGGATGACTTAAGAATGCGAAGTTGCGGAAGAGAAAGGGTTTTTTGACCAATAACTATACCCCATATCTGTTTCCGTGAATTAACAAAACGATAGGTGTCTTGTAGAAAGGAGAAAAGAGGTGCGGGGAGACAAAATCGAGTTCACAATATCCGGCGATGATACAGCAAGATCACTGACATGGTAGGATCCGGAGCGCCCTAGCGAGTAAGCTACCAATAACGTCTGTCTCCGGAGACTTTTTCATCCTCGTCACGCCGAAGATTTAGCGTGTCTTAGTATTGTTTGTGATGTAACTTGCCGTTAAGATGGTGATGAATAGTTGTCTTTTAATTACATTTTAGATTGAAAAGCATGGTAATTCAGTAATTTTAAACAATGAGGTGTTAACTGCTTTACATTTTTATATATCATCACGTTTATAACCCATAACTTTAGAGGTATGAAGAGGAAACTTTTATTAAAACCTCTCTCTTCCAAGGAAATAGACGTAATGCTTTTGTTCCATGCCCAACAATAACAAACTGATATAAATTCTCAGCGAATATTAACCATGTTTAATATCACAGGTCAGGTGTCAAATGTGATCAAATAAATCAATCATTTTCAGCCAGGTGAAAATGTGAACCAAACAGGTCTCAATACCAGAACCTACGGTTCTTACCGAATGAGCGTTAACCACTATGCGTTATAATTGATTATCAATCATCATTATCATCTTTTATGACATCTTTTCTCCACGAAGTAAAGTTAACCTTAAACCAATTTACAATTTTCATTCATTGGCGCAACCAAATATTTTAGGTTATGATAAAGCACACACCAATATCCCATGATATAATATTTCTTTCTATTCGTTCATTTTCAATATCCTATGACACAAATTGTTCCCCTATTTCTGAGGTCCGTGACGTATATTTTGTAATTGATCAAATAGCAAAATAAATTTATTTCAAACATATATTTCGATACTTATCATTCAATATAACATATTTTAACACAGAAAGTGATTTCTCAAGTCCATTAAATTTTTAATGGGAAGAAGTTCATTTATCTCATTACTTTTTCTAATAATTGCTAGTGTTAATGGATGTTACTACGTTTTTAAAATGTTATTATTCTCTTTGAGGTAGTATTCCTCTTTCTTAATGAGGATAACTTCCTTCTCTCCGACTGGTTTACAAAATCGGAAGTAAAGAAGCATATTTATATACACTTACTTAGAAAAGTCAAACGCTGGTTCTTATAAATGTGAAAACAAATCGGGTGTTATTTGAGAAATTCTTTTGTCCCACGTAACATTAAGTAGACCACGTACCGATATTTTCTCTTTTGAGTGCACTATCAGTCTTCCTAATATTTTATTTCCATTCGTCAACTTCCTAGGTCTTTTGGAAAGATAACTGAGTGATACTCACTTTGACAGGGTTCGATGCAAAGGGAAAAAGTTCATTTAAAAAGTTACATTTATTAACTGACGCGACTCAAAATTCAAATATAGTAACAATTTTACATTGAATAAATACACAAAATAATTCATCAGAGTGAGATGCTGTGAATAAATACTGTGATATTATTACATATTTCTTTTGCTTTTCACAACATCAGTCTCTTACAATTAAAGAAGTTAATGCAAAAAAGACATTTCAACGAATTGAAGACCATGTTTACTTACACATGAAACGATGTTTCCACTCCACTTCCTTTAGCAATTAGGAATTTATTATGGGATGTGGCGATGGAGCAACGTCTCAAATGGCAGTATTTGAATATTTAACTATTTGTCGGCCTTGACTTCATGACTTTTGGCCAAAATCACTTGTGGAAGTCTTCCTATTCTATGCACCTTTATTTATACCATCACGGTCATACGCATATCAGGTCTCAAATAGTCAAGCTACATCCTTTTCAAATAAACGAATCAAGTATCGCCTTGATGGAATTTTTAAATTCGAATATCTCGGAAAGGATAAGGAAATAATAGGAAACCACAGACATACCTTCTAATGCTGTAATGTGTGATTTGCTGCGTCCGCAGAAAAGAAAACTCTAGGGGACATTTGCGGATTAATATTTTGATATGATGAAGATGATCATGATCAGTGGTGGATCTATGGGGGGGGGGGGTAATGTGGCTATAGCCCTGTCCCCCATTGGACTTACGTGCAAGGAGTGTCTATCGTATCGACCAGTGGCAACTAACGACCGCACGCGGATTCACTTGCCAACCCCCAAGCATGGGATATCCGCTCGCACGCGCGCGCGCGCGAGATAGGGGCTGAGTGAGCAAGAGAGTGAGTTGACCCAACGGAGCAAGTGAGTGAGTGAGTTGACCGAAAGGGCAAGTGACCGAGTGAGTTGACCAACCGTCGTCATTGCAACGAGTGTTAGCGACGGATTAGGAGACGCGTCACAGGTCGGTACACGCGATTAGAGATTCTCCCCGGCGCGGTCACTCGTCGACACGAGGAAGGGACAAAGGGCAGACCCTTCGCGATACTCGAGATAGACTGTTCAAGAACTCGAGCACGGAGAGGTCACACGGTGACCAATTGGTAAAAGACTGCTTTTATGGTGATTAATTAATTCACGTAGTTGTACACGAGAGCAATAATTATGTGTTTAGTTTCTTTTTTCAGCCAACAACGACCCTAACGATTTTCATTAATTTCACAGAATATATGTGTTTGCATGTGTATTGCATAAGGTAGGGTTACTTTTAAAAGATTAGCGTGGATTTATTTGTTCGGAACGAAGATATGTCACTCAGGTATAGCAGTGTTAGTGATAGCTCAAGTGATATCTCATATTTATATCCTTTTCACATAAGACACCAAGCACAAGAAAATTTCAGAAGTGTGTTATAGTGAATGAGCGTACCATACTAACATATTCCTAAAAACAAAACTCTTAAATCATGTGATGTTATATGACAATAACATACTGAATAAGCCAGGGAATATTTATAATTAAATCAATTATTTGTCTAAAAATCTGTGACAAACTGCATACAACCAATTTAAAGATGATACTTTGCTGTATCATGGTCGCAAAGAAATCATTACCACATAAAAATTCTTCTACGATAATGAAATCTTACAAAACAGGTTTCGCTGAATCATAATGACGCGGAATACAAAAAAAGATACACATCAAGAAACAGGTCCGTGTACGCGTGCTTGAGGAAAAACGTCCTTGGCGCTCCATAAAAAACACAATTTCCATGACTTGTATTACTTTTTACGTAATGTAGTAGTTTTGTTTTTCATTTATGATCATCGCGATGACAAATAATAATAATAATAGCTACATATATAACCATTACGTGTCTGTGATATAATCGTGAAGACAATCTCCAGTTCTCTAGGCTCTTGCCTAGGTGGTACCTATTGAAAACATAATCTCGAATTTAGAGTTATTTTAATTGTTACGACTTATAAACAATATTTTCAGAATAATCTATAATTTATAATGATACGTACTTGTGAAATAACGTCTTTGTGTTTTATTAAATACGTATTCTGTTAACATTATGGCACATACCGAACTACTTCTATTCTTGTATTAGGAGTGTGCTGAAAGTTTTCAATCCGCCTCTGCCTCAGGGTCGTCGGTTGGAATTGATGGGATGGTCTCTTACTTGCTCCCCAAGAATAAATTAGTTTATTGTCCTCCACGTGGACCTACGCAGTTTGTAATGCTTTTTTGACAATAATTTTTTTTAATCAGCCAAAACTTTTAATTTAATGGTATCAAAACAAACATGTGCAGGAATCATCTTCCGCTTGGAATTACAGAGAACAGGAAATTAATATTATATTATTCCAATTTATTAGAGTATAATTTTATTTAATGATAATTAGTGATCTTAGCATTAGCAGTGATCTTAGATTAGATCTTAGCATTAGCAGTGATCGTTTCCCTATTCAAAGAGTCCACCGCACTCCAGTTGCAAAGCGTGCAAAAATTTCCACTTTGATTCCTCAGGAAAAGGATCATGAAGAGTGAGATTCGTTCACGGCATGAGTCGTAGACGCGCGGCCGAGTGCTGATTAAAAGGAAGCGCTGTGAGGCGCTGAGATGAGAGCGCGCAGCCAGCGGACACACAAGGAAGACACAGAGACAGCGGTGGGTCATTGGTGCCTTATGTACACGTCTCGCGGGAGAGAGAGGAGCAGAGGAGAAAAGAGAAATCGTGCGAAGCAGTGATGGTTTTAGGGAGGGGGTTATCGGGGCTATGACTCCTTCCGGAAAAATTGAAACTATTTTTTCTCGAAAGGTTTAGGTTCAGATGTTTAGTTTTCCTTTTCATGAATAGACGTTCTAGAAACATGTAATCATAATTATTTTTATAATTATTTGATGCAGAAATTGAATAATGAGTGTACACAATAATCAGGTGATTATTCCAAATAATATTGTGTTTATTTCTGTTGTATATCGATGTAAGTTTGGTCATTGTAGTATTTGGAAATGAGAAATGTTGCGTGCTATTGAAGCTTATTTACATGGAGCGATAGGAGGTAGTTGTTGTGTGGTATGTTATTTTTAGTAGGTGGGCCGCTTAGATAGGTTAACCAACAACTTGACCCACGTGAAGGTGTTAGTTATTCTGTTATTGAGACTAGGAGCAGTAGGAGCTGGATGGAAGGAAGGTTTGCCTTTCAGTAGTCTCAGCTATGTGAATTGGGACTTTAATGTGAAACGTTACAAATATTTTTGGCCCCACCGGAACACGGGACGACTTGGAGATGAGTTAGAACGCTACCACCTGAGCCACGGAGAGGCAGGTGGATAAAGATCTAGAGTGGATGAAGGACACTATATATATATATATACTCCTCTTCACTTATAATTAATCATTGCAATAAAATAAGTAATCTATTACTCAGTAGGTTGCACTATGTAACTTATGCAACAAGTATTACGTAATTCAATGTCATTTCGGAATGCCACTCCCCTCCCCCATCTTTCTCCTGGAGTCGCCCCTGGTGCGAAGTGAGGCCATTAATATATGTGGCGTTTGAGGTGATTACAAAGATCGATTTGGCGAAGTTATTCAAAGGCACTCCCAAATATTAGTTTCTGTCGTCTTTCTCAGTTAAATGATACATCTGAAAATTTCTACACGACTGTATGCAGAGTTCGAAAGTTAATGTGATATTCGGTGATGTTTATGAATTAGGTCCCCGAGTAATTTTTTCATGGAGTTATTATGTATAAAGGACTTATGTAAGGATATGTTAATGAGGACAATACAAATAGGTTTTAATTGTCAAACGAAAATGAGTATTTAACGCTCGAATTAACAAAAAGAGAATAAATACTTCGTACACCACATAACACATAAGTTCATTTTTAAATACGTTATCTGCATTGAAAAGCATATAAATTACGTTCTTCACGAGCAATACTCATTTAAAAGTATAGCCAAAATTTGAGCAATATTAGTTTGAAAACTAGGTTTAAGTGACTCGAAGCTATCACCAAGACATTAATATAAGCCAAAATTGTTTTAACCCAACAAAAATAAAATATAAGAAACTTCATTGACAACTAACCCTCTAATTTTAAATCTAATCAACTTAATCCAAGTCGGAACCTTAAATAATTTTCTGTGTATATTTCCCCCTCATAACTCAAGCACGAGATCCTCATTCATTTTCAACATAAATTCAAGCACTTTTAAGGCCAACCCTTGGCACACAAATCCGGCTTCTAGTTAAAAGATATTCGTCCGCTAATCCATTGGGCAGTGCTGCTGGCTGTGTCGAGTGTGGAATGGGAGGGACGGAGAAGGAAGCTGAGTGCTGCAGAGCGAGCGAGCGAGCGAGCGACCGAGCGACCGACCGACCGACGCGCAGCCTGGTGGAGGGGTGAAGAGACACTGCTCGCTCATCGCTCGCAATCGACTCTACTCGGCGTCGAGTCGCATAGGCGTCGCTTGTTTCCAACGCGTCGCCCGCTGGGGACAGTGACACCCGAAAGCAATTCGAATGCAAAGCAAGAAGCGGTGGCGAGTGACGGGGGAAAGGCAGGGGTGTGAATGTGAGATGAGGAAATTGAGGAAAATAACTTAAAAAACCAAGGGTTCATTATATTGGAGATTCAAAGCGATTGAAGTGGAATCAGGAGAAAAGGTGGAAACGTACTAAACATTTGGAATAATTTTGTTTAATACAGGTAGAGATTCAAGTATGGTGAAAAGAGTTTTATGATTTGGTTGGTGGGTCATTTATTACAATTTATTATAAAAAAATTTATACGAAGATATTACTACAGAGAGAAGTTTGCTAATGCGCACAAAAATTGCAAGATATAAAAATCTACATACAATTATTATTAAATATTTATTATTAAAAAAATTTAACTTTACCAAAAAGGAATATACTAAAATGGAAAGATAGATAAAATAAAGAAAGTGATGAAAATTACAACAAAGAATCACGGCCATGAATAGAATAGGGGATAGAGAAGCAAACCTCCATCCAAGATACGAGGGGACACAGGTTGCCAGGAAGTCATGTGGCAGAATAAATGGAGCGGAGGATGGACGGATAAGCGTGTCACATACGAAAGGGGCAGAACGCTCAGAATGGACAACGAGAGAAGATAAGCACAAAAAGGGTGCATAGGGTGGGGGAAGTAGGATTTGAAGCGTGGTGAGAATACGTACAGAGCTAGTGGTACAGGGAAAACTCACGACAATTGACGACCGATTCGTTTGAGAGAAAGCGCTGCTTGGTGGAGCCGAAACTGGAGAAATGACGATTAGTAGAAATGTATAATAAGAAGAGAGAAAGAAACATGCGAAGTTAAAAAAGAATATTAGGAAAATTAAATAAATTCAATAGCATCAACAGGTTGTATTCACAATATCCACGGGTAGGAGGAGATCGCAAAGGAACAAAAAAGTTAAAAAATTATTCAGGAATTTTGTAGTAAAGTAGTCAAGTAAGAAATGAATCATTACGGGGTCGCCCGTGAATATCGTAACGCACTCTACGAGGGAGGGCTATAGTATTATAGGCTCTTAAAACTATCTAGTGTTCACATAGCAATGAGGAACGAACAATTAAGCAACAATACCGTAATTTGTCACTGCATTTTTCGAATAGGAAATGAAACATTTTCATGGAACGACGGAGGTCGGCTTATGTTACGCTTGGTTTTTTGTGTGTGTGTGTGTGGGGGGGGAGTGACAGATGTAACTTGGTTCATTTAGTCCAGGGAAAATACACATTCCATAAAACAAACATTCTCAGATATGAAATTTGATATCCACCGTAAGGTCATCATTTCAAATGTAATAACAAGAGATACCATTGATCCCAATTGTACTAAAAAAATTATTCAAGGTCAGAAGTTCCGAAAAACGATTTCTCGAAATGATTTCTTTAGCGATACGTTTTATCGTAAAATATTTATTATAAATTTTATAGATTATAAAATTGTCAAGAAAAAAGTTTGTATATGTTTGTCCCTATAGAGCATCATTTGCGAACCAGCGTGGAATAAAAAAACGATTAATACTGCGTTGGGGTCACAAAGCGCACATGCGTATGAACTAACACGCGTATGGCAAACTTAATTCGCTCTTTTCTCTCCTAATTTAGGTGAAAACTTATAGTACTTGTATATAGCAGGGAGACAATTATTAATTTTTAGAATTTGCATATGCATCCGTAAATATATTTTAATGAAAAAATGTAATATCGTTGATGACTGTGATTATATATTTCCAAACAAACAATTTAAAATGAAATTGAGCTAAAAAGAAACAGCAAAGTATAAAGAATAACAAAAAAAATCTGCTAATCATAAATTTTAAATTTACGCAAACAACCTGAGAGAGTTTTACTATGAAACGGCAATGTTTCATTCTATCGCGTAATTTGCTTCCCGGGAATCTGGTAATTGTTGGTTCTGGCGTGAAATTTACATTTTCATCTACTCTTTTTTATCTTTGTTTTTGACCGTATGCGTGTTCTTGCACTTGCTAGGAGGGAAGATCGTATATGAACCTTTTGTTGGTAATTTTATGATCTATAAAACTAATCATAAATATTTTTGCGATAAAAACTATCGCTGAAGAAATATTTTCGAAAAATTGTTTTTCGGAACCTTTGGTCTTGAATATAATTTTTAGCACAAGAGGGGTTGATGGGTACTTATTATATTTCATTTGAAACTATGACATTACCGTGTATACTAAATTTCATCTCTGTGCTAATTTTTGTCGACCTTCACTTTTTTTTCTGTCTATTTTACCTGGTCTAATTATGGTAGGGGGGGGTGATGTTAGAAATAGTAATTTTTACGCTACGCACTTTATGAATGATCCCCAAGGTATTTAAAAATTGAAGCGATTTCAGCAGAGATAGACGAAAACCAAATCTGGAGCACTGGAACGTGGTATGAGAACGTGAATAACCCACGAATCAATGCTGATCGCGAAGGACGACTCCGAAGCTGAACAAAGCTCGAGCACACGAGCACATGCGCCGCCTCGCAATGTTCGCGTGGAGTGGCTGCCATCAGTGACAGTCGCAAGGAGGAGTCGGACAACGCTGCCCGAGTTCTTTGTGCAATCGTCGCTGCTGCTGATGTCGCCTCGTCTGAATTCGGTGCTCGACTCGCTTTTCTCTTTCCTCTCCTCCGCGATGCGCCAACACTTCTCCGCTTTCACTCCCTTCGTATTTGGAATGCTCAGGGTTTTTGTGGCATCAATGGACTCCCACTAACATGTTTTCCTTTCTCTTATTCTGCTCTTAAAAAACGAATGCTCCTGATATGCATCTGTCCATTCGCTTCTGAGTCATTTTCAAAATACATAATGAATATTTGCACTAAATAATTATTTTTCAACAGATTTTGTGATAAAGATGATTTTCTACTTATAAAGTCCATTATCATAGTATAATTATTTTAGTGTACATGAAACATAGGTTAGCTGACATTTTATTTCTTTGTATTTTGTGTAAATATATGTCTGATCATGAAAAATATGGCCGTTTCATTAGGTATTAATTATACATGCGGACGGTAAATATGACAAATAGCTGATATTTGATTCAGTTGTAACACTGTTATATA
>NNCF01127791.1:59511-153494 GCA_002313205.1 Laupala kohalensis | reverse complement strand
ATTAATCACGTTTTATTGTTGACAGAAAGAGGTTTCAAAAGTGTTATGTGATATTGAAAGCGAGGGGAGAGACATTTCGGTGTTTTCAAATGAAAATAGCTTTAATTCTCGTCTTTATTGTTCTTGTTCATGCATTTGTTATTCCTTTGAATTATGAAATATCCAACATATGAAAAAAAAAATAACAAGGAAAGTATGCAGTGAGTGTTACTCCAAAGGTTTACTATAAATTTAATATTCAATACAAATAATCTCGGTTTTATACCTATTCGTAACGCCTGACGTAAAACGTCACGTTAGCTATAGGATATACATTCAACTCAATTGCATCAAGAGACTTCACAAAACTATTGACACAGTATTGCGAGATAATGCTTCAATCGAGGCCCCCTATCATGGTGTGAAAATTAATTATGGTAACCAAGCATAGATAAACGTTCATTACACCAAGTATTGCACTAATTAATACTCGGTTTATAGTCCTCTCTTAGTTAGTAATCAATGAGAAATCTACTATAATACTATAGCAGGTAAATCTAAGTAATCCCTTGTAAACACATACCACTGAAACTCTAATGCCTCATTAGTCATATCCCTAATAGAGTAATCACACCCCTTGTGTCATGCAAGAGACACTACTTCGCCAAAATCTCATATTTGTTAAAATTATATGCCGTATACACTTTCCTTCTGAATCTTTTTTATACTATTGCACACCATGTAATGTACATAATCACGTCCAAATAAAGAAAACAGTAATTATAATGTAAATAAAAATTTTCGATCCATTATAACATATGTGACAAAATTAATTAGTTATAATGATGTAGGGTATTTTATCATACATTCATAAATACTAACATTTTTAATTATTTTCTTAGTATCTGAAACGTGATTTAAAACACGCTAGAGATTTAAAAATATTATCTAATATGAGAAACACAACTAAATAATATCAATTTAAAGAAATAATTGTCTATTTTATAACAGTTCTTTTATTCTCAATGTTATTTGTAAACGTTTATCTTTCTCAATTTGAATTTTGTTTACTAAAAGAAAAAAATGTGAATAGTAATACTAATTTTGATAGGGATGTAAAACTCTGGTAATATCACTCACAAACAAGCGCGATAAAGTTTAAATAAATAATGAAACAAAAATTAAAACGAATCAATGTGCATTGCTATTTATACTTGGTAAGCTTCTTTCTTTGTTTGGGGCGACCCGTGGCGCAGTGTGTAACGCGCTCGCCTTCTACCTCTGGGGACGCCGGTTCAAACCCGGTCCGATCCAAGTAGAATCCGAGGTGGTGGACGGAGCGGTGCTCGCGGCAGGTTTTCTCGGGGTTCTCCCGTTTCCCCTGCCTATCATTCCACCACAACATTCACTCATAATCATTCACACCCATTTCATTTCATAAATCACCGCTTCAGGGGAGGTGCGTCAGAAAGGGCATTCGACACCATGAGTATTCCCCAGCCAAAAATCCTAAGAAGCATCATATCCACCCCCATCTGAGCCGACCCCACATTAAGTGGGAAAAAGGCTAGGAAGAAGAAGAAGCTTCTTTCTTTGTTTATTCTTTGTTTTGTTTATCAAACGGGATTTGATTCACAATTGTTCGAAATTGAAGATCTTGGTTGTCTGTAGACATTCAGCATTCTTTTATGACCCTGAAAGTGACAATTATAAATAGGTATCACTGTGGATATAGTAATAGATATAGGACTAAAGAACTATTTTTTCAAAATGTAACGTACTCAATATGTTCAATACAATTGAGTAACAAGATTGAAGTCGTAGGAACTCGCCAAATAATTCATACTATTGAATTATGAAGTTTCCAAAATATTTTCCTCAAAAATTATATTCCTAACGGGTAATTTTTGAAACGATACAAATGATTCCGTTGATCAGTTTATATGAAAGAAACCAGTTTAAATTTTCGTTCTTCTTTGAAGTGGCACTGCTTCGGCTTTAATACAACGAAGTATAGTATAGTTCATCTTCATGGACAAGTGTGATGTGGTGATAATGGTTCAGAATTAGTCAATATTGATCTATCGTAGCTAGCACTTCAATACTAGCAAACATGTTTTGTTTTTTAATCAGCAACGAGTTGCAGCGTCTACACTTCCACTCTTCCTTTTCTAGCAAGACGATACTGAAACTCCTTCGCTGGTCACGACTGATGTCATTTATGTGGGCCAAGGTCTACATCGCGTCGTGATTCAGATTTTCTCCTAAACCATTATTTACTTCAATACAACGCGTCCATCATATAGGTCACATTACTTTACATTTCCACCGCTTATGTGTTCCCGTTTGAAGCCTGAAATTACAGATTTACAGACATCTAGAAGTCACGTCTAAGAAAAGTTCAGATTCATTTTTTATTCAATAAAAAGATTTTCCGGTGTAGGGATAAGTGACACTTCACTACACGAGTTATTTCTTTAATTTCTACCGATAGTAGTGCTACTTATGTCTACCATTATTATATTATTAAATTATATACTTTTATAATACTTCATAGACATAATGATAGTGTTATTTACCAAAAGACCAAATAATGTGGAAGGTGGTTTCCTGGATAACATGAGGATTCAGGTTGATAATGTATTTTTTTCTGTTGTTACATATAATGTAATTTAATTCATGACATTTCTCTAGGACAGTGCGCTTTATGTAATCACCTTGCGAAGATCAAACCTTGGCAGAAACGTTGTTAAGGAATAGAGCTATTCTTCTACAAAGAAGTTTATAATTTTATAAAAATAATATTGTTTATTTAGACTTTGATATACGGCTCAATATTATTTTTGTTATTTTAAATTATTTTCGTGGTCTATACCTACTATTCATTGCGGAATTACGTGTTTTATGCACTATCAACTAGGTTTAGAGTGAAAAATAGAAATTTGTAATGAAAGGAAAATTTGAATGATAAATGGTAAGCATTCTTAGAAGAGAAAAGTTGAGAAATCAAACCACATGGCCTAAAAATTATGTAAGCAGATTCTTTAATGTTAACAAACGGATAGGTTATCAAAAGTTTCAAGAGAATACTGAAACTATACTTTGAATTATCAATTTACAGTTTCAGAATTCGCAATTACCCCATCGTTTTACGTGAAAATTCATGTCGCTTTAAGTTTGTCGTCGTTACCTAGTATTATGTTTGGATACGTATTTAATTGTATAAGTGAAGCGAGGGTTTATCTTTTTCTCTCCATCGATCCTGCAGAAATTGAACACGTTCTACTAGTAGCAGATCATGATTTTAAAAATAGTCCTGAATGAATACTATCTGAATATTATGACACGATAACATTTTATTTATTAGAGATTCAACATGTTAATATGATTTAAATATAACAATTTATCAAGGTATTCACTTGACTCTGACAATTTTTGTTTGTTATAATATTGTTTCCAATCCGTAATCCAAGAACGAGAAATAATAGCAATTGTTTCAGACCAGTCACCCTGTCCTTAAAAAAACAATTTTACTGTAAATTTTTATCTCAATTTTACTGTGGCATTACTTTATCTCAGTTTCTATATCGAACCTAAGTGTATGGAGAAATAGAGAAACAACACCCTATGAAGCACTATATTTGATCATCATGATTTTTAGAGTACTTCCTCCAACATAAATTTTAAAAAATGGTAAGATTTTGTGGCGGTTTTGGAGGATATGAATTGATACGAATATGTGAGAATGGGTTTGATTATGACATATTTAGACAAAAAATGTGTATATAATATAGGTTACTAGAAAAGATGGGGGCTGGTCCTACATATGATATTTCTCATAAGTATGAGAAGTATGAACATGTAATCAATAGTAGGAATCCTTTGAAATCGGATCGCGTAGATCAATTTGCTAAAAAACCGCACAGGAACTAAACCTTTGAAAATAATTTACACCTTGAAATAAATGCTTCCTCCAAAACCACCCGTGACTCTCCAGAGTAACAGATAGTCCATACTTACCACTAACTACACAATACCTCTGAGTACACCACCACAGCCACCAACCACATCATTGCCGTCAGAATTGCAACCATGTTCCTGATCGATGTTTCTCCAATCATTTTCTATAATACCATAATCACTCTCCAACACTCCCACCTCCTCCTTCCTGCTCTGCCATTCCCTGCACTGCGGTTGGGGAGGGATTTTCTGCACGGAGATACGTATCAACTCAAGCGGATAAATTGGACGGAGTAATCGAGAGAGTTAATCCACCCGAATGGGATAGCATTTCGTGAGAGAAATTGCGGCGGCGGAAGATGGACGAGGATTGTGTTTTGAAGAAAGATAGGACTCGATTTATCTTCTGTAAGTAATAACCCGAGAAAATATATACATATGACTTATTGATTATGTACGACCGTGAGAAAACTTCACCCTTTGAAAAAAAATATTGGCAAATATTTATATACTTTCTCAACAACAAAAAAGAATAACTTTCATACAACACATCATATGGAAGAAAGCATCGTGCTCGAATCTAAAAATTTCTTTTTCAGATGTATAGAAAAGTAAAAAATATATTCTCTCTATAATGGATAAATAAACCAACACAGGCTATTTTGTTACACTCAACGAAAGCCTGAGAAATACTTTAAACGAAAGAGAAATCAATAATGGAAACAATGTCGTGATGAAAATAAAAAAATCTATTAAAGTGAGCTATCATTAAAGGGAGCTAATCAACTAGTCTATCTTAAGAGAGCAATAACACGCCGACTGAATGCATCAGTGTTTCGTTAAATTTCCTCCCTTGCCATGGAAGGGAGGCTCTTGCGCAAACACGTTGGTTTGTATGGCTCTTGTCGCTGACCGCAGCACGCACTGACAGCAGCATTCACCACCATCGTCGATCTACCCCAACTTAGAGTCCTTAATTCCAGAGAGAACCGTCCGCCATATCCACAACTTTAGAGCACGTAATTTCTCATAGCAGCAATACTTTGTACAAACTCTCACCGCCCCATTGGCGCTACCTGTTACTCGATGCTCGCCTCTTACTGGTGCAGAAGGGAGGAAGGGAGGAAGGGAGGAAGGGAGGAAGGGAGGAAGGGAGGAAGGGAGGAAGGGAGGAA
This sequence comes from Laupala kohalensis, assembly GCA_002313205.1. Classification (NCBI taxonomy): domain Eukaryota; kingdom Metazoa; phylum Arthropoda; class Insecta; order Orthoptera; family Trigonidiidae; genus Laupala; species Laupala kohalensis. The sequence goes on along the minus strand of NNCF01127791.1, from coordinate 148,380 downwards.
GGGAGGAAGAGAGGAAGAGAGGAAGAGAGGAAGAGAGGAAGACACAACAAAATCATGTGACCACCTACATCTGATTGACAACACTATGATAAACTGCGCGAAGTATTTTCCAGAAATATGAGATATACCACATTATGTTTCCTGCCCAGGAGGTTCTCTCATAATTAAGGTCTCTATTCCTACGCTCTTGCAGAGCGCTTCGCGCCTTTTCCGGCGGGCAGCACGGCGCCGGCGGCGGCGCGGAGACCAATCCTTTGCAAGTGGCTGCCATGATCCCCCTCTCAATGAAGGGCGGTTTCAACAGCGGATAATGAGCGTGGTTGACGGGGGATGTGAGGGCTGACGGCAGTCGTTCACGCCGGGGTTGTTATCCCACGAAAGCCATTAACAATGGTCTTCAATATGCATCAACATTTTATATGCTTACACTACGAACTCTACCCTGACGGTCAAGGGTTTGGTCAAGTGGAAGATAATGTGTAAAGGAATATAATGAACATCCTTTTGAAAAATTCATACAGGGTGGTGGACGAACCCGGAGACCAATTCTGTTGTTCTGACCCGGGCATTAATGGCTCGTATTCTATGTTCAATGGTTCAGTGAACTCCAAAACAAAAAACTCATAGAATTTTGAGATCGTAATTGTTATGATGACAGGTAACTGGATACAATTATGCCATAAAAATGCCCATCTTTTATTTTTTACAACTTACAGTGTTGAGTATTTAAAATGTCATTGTCATCTGAAATGATTCCTAGCCCAGTCCAAGGGTTCAAATTTACAATGCTTGCCATTTCTGGTTGTAAGTCTTTTTAATCTGGAAAACAGCTGGTACTCCAGGCAATGTTCCACACAGTATCTTTCTTCCATCACTACACTTAACGTTATCGCTATGCTGTCTATATCTCTACATTGTATGTACGTGTTATAAAGAAACCGATAATCGAATATTATTTTATAAATACCTATCATACTGTATATATTATTTAAGGAAATGAAGAATAGATTTTTAGTAAAATAACCTAAACAAGTAAGTTTTAATTTATTATCCAAATTCAGATAAGGTGAGGATTTACCCATAACCTTGGATATGACATCCCAGTTTCATGGAATTCGGGTCCTTGAGCTTAACGCGCTCATTCGCTTAAGAACTGGACCATCCCGTTCGTCTCCCGACCCAGTCTACCATTAACATTCAACTTCGGTCTCGGTCTTTAACATTCAAGTCTCGGTCCGTCTCCCATTTTAATTCAACATAACATAATTAATCTGTTACCTGGCGGTGAGGATCACCGCAATCTAAGAGATTTCTGATTTCGGATATCATAAGTTGAGATGTAACATCCAAATGTTGGGAAGTCACATCCAATAGTTTAGAGAAATCCTTTTCTTCCCCTGAATTCGATCTCTTGTCCAACCCTGTTATTTTATTGTAAATCATTTCGAAATGTCCTCAATCAATGTGATTTATATGAGATATATTAATAATTATTTATTAGTATAATGAATTATTGAGATGATAAGGAACGTTGTCGTCATAATTAATTGATATTCCAACACAAAATCAACATATTGTCTAGTATATTCAATGAGGGCTAAAACAATTCAAGCGAGTAAATGATGGGAGGGTCCCAATTGAAATACGTGAAACCTTTGTCACGATTCATCATTAAGGTGCTGAATCCTTGTGTAACTTGACGTCTTTTATGCTTCACTCTCTCATACCTTGTCCCACTCTTTGAACGTGGGGGTAGCTAGGAGGACGAGTCTGCTTTCATTAAGATCGCTCGTCGCGTTCTTGCGCAGGAACAACTGAGCGGCAAAAGGAAATTTTCTAATTGCCCTGTCAAAGGATCATATTGGAGGCGACTCCACACAAAAAGTGAAGTTAGAAGAAGTTTGTGTTTTTGAAATTCAATAGAGGAGAATGAGATAGAACAGATTTAATTGAAAGGAAGAACACATGCTACAATTCGTTATTGCATGTGTAATTAATCGAATAAATGACGACTATTCAAATATCTTTATATTATAAAATGCAATAGTGCATGCTAAAGGAAATATTTCAAAAGAATTCACATTTACGTGTACTAAAAAAATGACGTAATATTAAGTGAATTTGTCTATTTTCCAATTAATAATGACAGCTAGAATATAATACATCTGCGTTTAAAAAAAGAATGGAATCGTTTGATGCATCTAGTTAATTTTGGGAAACTTTACATTTCTAAAAATATATTTTCAAGGGTAGACCAAGTTGAAACTAGTTAAACCTACACTTATATGATTTTTTACGTGTGTATTATTAGAAATTTGAATGACCTTATCGTTCTGTTTCATAGTTTGTTTATGGTGAATGGATGACCTAACTGTAGTTTCTTATATAATTTTTGTCATTGTACAAATATTTTATTCTCATAGATTCCAAACCAAGTATTTGTAAGAAAGAGCGCATAAAACATTCAATTAAACATACGTTCCTTAACAATGATTTAGCCTGAAATCACGATAGTCCCAACATAAAATCTGAGAAATCCATTTCAAACAACAGAATTCTGGAACCTATTTCACCACAAACACTGACTACAACCCCAGCTGCTAACAATTACCACCTCCATCTCACACTTACACTCATCTCTTGCCAACGCTAACAACCCCCTGCGTTAACGTCACCACCGTAAAACTGCGAGTAAGCGAGAACTCACACGGGATCTCTTGCAACGCGATCCTAATGGCGTTAGTTAGAGCGACTGTAGCTAATGGAGGACGCCGTTGCCTAGGCGACGCGACGGCCAATTTGGCCTTGTGCACTCTGGTAGTCGACAGCAATGTGGTAGTGTTTTGTGTCATCGGAGGTGTCGAAGTGGGTAGGAAATGTCAGAAGGAAGGAGAGAATTGGAGTTGGATAGATGTAAATGGAATATGTGAACATGATTACGTTAGGTACAGAGTACGAATCCCGGTTTCATGAAACCGCACATCTTATAATACAATTTTCTGTTTTATAAATGTTAAAACTTTAAATTAATGCTAATATTTCTCGGGAAATACAACAATTTTTTGTGGACCATCGGTCGTCTACGAACCATCTGTTACCCATCGCTGATATAATCAAAGCAAATTTTCTTGTATTCTCTAATATTATCTTTATTGGAGATGCACATCTTATACCTATATTATCTTAATTTTAGCTCCCTAGTTTCATTTTTAGTTTTATTTAGACTCGTCATTTGTCATTAAAATGCAATGGAATCATTACGTTGCTTTTTCATGATACATTTTCATAAACGATTTTCATGATACGTACGTTCCATGAAACTCAGTGTGCATGTCCAATATATTTAAACGAATTTTGTTTAATGGAACGCGTTCTTCACCCACATTATCAGAAAAGTATTATATTAGCCCTGAGCCAAATAACTTCCACTTCAAATTACGGTTTTTTAGAATTACAATAATCTTGCAAGACTCAACGATGATTTTTATTAATAAATGAATTCACAGAACCCATAACTATGCGGAAGATATTCCAAAACTCATAATGCAGCATCCTATCCGTTATAGCGTCAAAAATAAAACCATTGATGACCATTACGGAACACGAAAGTAATATTGTAAAGAAACAAGCATATGATTCCAATTGTGGAACCGCTTTGAATTCAGGAATTAACCCCGATTGTCCCACTGTGTACCACAGAGCCTCTTCATTTCTCCTTTACAAGAGCCTTGCAGTTGGCAGAGAGACCTCCACATACCAATGAACACATCCTCCACCATGAACCCAAGCGCTGTGTCAGCCACCACAGTCCGTGTGTATCCTTAATCGGTCCACACAAGCCGTCGCCTTGTCGCCCTCTCACCTCGTGAAACAAGGGAGGTTGACAAGCACCAGCTATTCGTCGACCGACCGACCGACTGACTGCTTCCGTTATCTCTGTCTCAGAGACGAATAAAAAGCCCTCTCTCGCCTCCTTAACTGCTCGCATGCACGGGAGAGCGAGCTACTTGGATCTCTTCATTATGATTAATGAAGATAAAACGAAGAACACTTCAGTACTTACAGAGCCATTATTTTGAACGTAATTCCTTATGCAAAATTATTTTAAAATATTAAAGCAGGAGGAAATAGCTTCGGAGATGAGTGGGTGAGACAGTTAATTATTTTTTTTTGTAAGTTTCGAAATGAATGGACTTTCTACATTGCATTTTTGTATGTAAATGTTGGATAATAATCATATGCGTTATAATAATAAAATACACAACCCTATTAAATAGACACATATTTCATCAATTAATTAGTGATAAGTAATGTCATAATTAATTCGTGAAATACATGATGTGTCTTTTTTTATAGGATCGTTATAATGTTTTCTAACTTGTTTTCGATAACGAAGGGTAATGGAGTAGCAAAAAATTTAGATTGAAATAATTTAACCATTTTTAGCAATGGAGGAAAATTGATCAGTTCCAAATAGTGTATCATTTACTGCTATCATCCATGCAACTAACTCAACTTACGCTAAATGACATTTACCATATTTATCTACTGAACTCTCCAACTCATTATTAGAAACATTTAACTCACGTGTGACACTTGGTAGAGGGAATTGGGAAGGAGATATGTTAGTTTACCGGGGAACTTGTGGTACCGAAACTACATTTGTCAGAAGTAGGGGAGGGAAGCCCCAGCTGAAAACCTGACCTAATTCAACCAGTAGAATTTGTACCCATGCTCTACTAGTAAAACACCGCTGTCGGTACTGAGTATTACTATTTTTCTTCAAAGACTCCTAACATTATCATGATTTCCCAATGCTAAATTGCACATCGATCACTTTGCTATATTAATTCAACATAATGAGTCTCAAATCTTTTTTTTTATCTCTGATGAATTATCGAGCGGTTAAATTCAGTTTAATGAATTCATGGTTACACAATATTATATTTTTATTTATTTATTTACTTTTAATTATGTATTTTTATTGCAAGACTTAGATGTGCAAGGTTCAGACAGTTACACTTTCTCTTACTCCTAACAACATGATTTGGTTGAAGAAATCATGAATGGGTGATTTGGTGTGTACGAAAACGAGATTTGGTTCAGTAAAATAATGGTTTGATTGGTGAGAAAAGTTTCGAGAAAGAGCAATATATAAAAATTACCAAAGGTTTATTCAAAGGACTTTTGAAAAGCAAATTAGTTTAAAACGAATACTTAGTGAATTAACATGATAAAATAACGTCAAGTGTGTAATGTATATTCTATTCCCATTTATTTAAATTTGGAAAGAAACAGTTTAAGAATATCTCTGGTGAAGTAAAGCAAAAAGTAAAGTATTTACATTAACACGTTTTATTAATGAAATGAAAGAAGAGAATGCGCAAAATTTCCCCATTTCGTACATACAACTTAAAAAATAACAATCCCACTGCACAGTAAGATACGTAAACCTTATAATAACACGTCCAAACGGAGGTAGAGCAGAAACGATATGGAAAAAAATCTACTACACAAAATGCATACATTGCATAAGAAGAACGTGACCACCTTTTTATTAGCATTCTTCCATTGACTACAAAGTTCCATTCTGCATGCGGTCGGGCTACGGCAAAAAGAAACAGCAGAAGAAATGAACAGTTGAATCCATATTCAGAAGTTAATTTAAGAGAAACAGACAATGGGAATTTCTGACTACATTCATTATACTATTTTTGTCGTCGGATTAAATCGAACGTCACAAACTCGCTACAGTACGAACAGATTTTTTCAGTGACCAAATCAAAAATGAATTAATTTGCGTTGACAACAGAGTCTTCCAATTTCGTTATCAAACTATTATATTGACGTGAAAATTGCAGTTGATTGATTCAATCTTCGAGATAACGTTTGAATATATTCAGTACGATTAAATCTATTAAATTCAGATTTTTTTAATTTCATTATACTATAAAAACGTTCCAACAATTATTTCTTGATTTCATTTTAAATACAATAAAATGTATATTTTTTGCATGCGTAAAATACATAATTTGAGGCATGTAAAATACTAATTAAACTAATGAAATTGAATTTCGAAAATGGGGTAATCATCTATAGACATCTTGTGGAATTGCGATATACGAGAATTATGAGAGTATTATTAGTATAACGTAATCATACAGCAGTATTATGACAATATAGATGGTATTGGTGGCTGTTTGTTGGCGTAATTCAATACGAAATTAACTTGCGTAGTCTCTCCAACTACTTTAATAATAAACAAATAGTCGGCGAGACTATGCATAATATGGCTATTTTCAAATTCAAAGTATCAATTGATTTCTTCTGTCTATAATTACATTTTTTTCAGTATTTTCGTAAAACTGTAAAGACTACTTAGACTAACAAAAAATATGTTTATACACCATGATCATAATCCAAAAATATTAAATTATATTCAATTTCGAAAAACATGAAGGAATTAACAGAAACAAATCAATTCATAAACCACAGTTACCTCCCCTCCCTTCATTATGTCTTCTTTTACTTTAATTATAAAAGTTTGAAAAGCAAAAATAGTTTCATTAATTTTTGTTAATGAAAATAAACGTCATGAGACTCCAGGAGGGTGAAATGGGCGTTAACGATGTTCCACCAGTTCCCTAATCTTTTTAAGTTGTTGATAATTCCACTCTTCATGGAGTCGAAAATTTTGAAGTGGTTATGTTATTTCCTCTCCTCCCGACATGATTCAAGGAAACAACGCGAGAGCACGACCTCTAGTTACTGGACTACATAAAAAAAAAGAAAAAAGAATAGACATAAATAATGAGACAAAAGCGAACTTCTGACTTTGTGGTACCCATTACTCTAGATGAAACAACTTGCTCCAATTAAAACAAGCAACACCATTTTCAAGAAAATAAATAGTTTGAATAGCACAACTAATTTTCAGTAACATAAAATAAAACAATTATAAGAAGAAGAGGAATTCAATTTAGTTTAAATCTTTTTGTATTCATTATTGTAGAGTTAACTACGTCAAAGAAAATTTATTATGCTATAATTTATGGCATTAATTGTTAAATATAACTTGCTGCATATTTCACGATAATGTTTTAAATATTAAACTGTAAAATAAAGGAAAACTTATTTTCAAAAAAAATAAAAATAAAGAAGATCCATCGAAGTATCAACTATTAGAATTAATAAAGTAATTTCTAACATATAATAGTAATTAAACACTCCACCAAAATTTCTTTACTTTCATAAGAGAAGGAAAATTGGGGAATGTTAACAATTATTTTCGAATAAGTTGCCACCTCCCTGACTGTCAGCTTGTATACAAGATCAATGTTTGACCGCTAGGGCGCAGGTATGTTAGAGAGTAATCCACGAGTTGATTACGTTAATGCGTTGTACTTTTGAAAATCCCCAAGGTTAGGTCAAGAAACGGGTTACCGGAGAGTTTTGTATCCTAAGGCGGGATTGACCTGCTTCGGAAACCATGACAGTCTCATCACTAATCCTTCAAGTGTATGGTCTTCGTATTGAGACCACGCCCGCGAAGGATGAACCATGAAGCGGTACAGTTCTTTTCAACACTACATTGCCATACATTCAATCTAATAGAATAACGTGTAACCATTGAAGTAAATAAAAGGTCTTTTTTAACATGAGCGTGTTTTGGGTGCGAATATTGCTTGAAGTGGATTGCTCCGTGCACGATAAACATTGCATTTAAATAGCATCTTAAAGTGAGTACAACAAAGGTGACTTCTATCTATTTTATTAACAAAACAAGAGCTGTACGATTTCTATGCCTCAAAACTACGCACAAACACTCCTGATTCGAATTCACTACCATCGGGACGGGGATTTTCGTCCGGGTTACTTCACCACCAAGTGAGCAATAGCATAGAGCAATACCGCACTCACATATATGCGTCTGCAAACCATTCCACATTAACCCGATCCGTTCAAGATTTTTCGGCTGAATGAACACGAAATGCTAGAGGTCATGCTCCGGTTGTCACATTACTCTCCCAACCAGTCTCTTTGACTCGACGCGACAACGAAGTGATGGATGCAAAACGCATACGCCTAAGCAGAAATCATACAGGTACTAAGCCCCAAGTCCTGCACAGCAACGGCGAAACTTTGAGGTTCTACTCAAAGCGAGCGGTGCTCGGTCAAAAAACTGCAAGAGCGAACGCGCGCGCGCAGCCATGCCCAGCGGTTCCCACTGCAAATGACGGCAACATTCACTCTGCAGTGGGATTAGAGGACGCGCGTGTTAGAGTAATCCCCTGCCTCCATCCGATTGCCGATTGCGCGTATTATTATGCACGACAAAGCACGAGCGATGAACAAATCGCTGCGCTGTTAATATACCAATGGAAATTTAGATGCGCTGAAATATTTTACTTGGGAGAGAGAACGAGCTAATACAGCATAAAGAATTTACCTTATTAGTTAAATATAAATGTGTAACATCGCTTTTTTATCACATCGTGCCTAGATAAATAATTTACAGACTCCGTAGTTCATAATGTACAACCGTTATTTCATTTCCTGTACTCATAAGCATCATTGACTTCTAGGCGTGCACGGAAAATAAAATATACCTAAGCTGGAGTAATATCCATTGTGTATTAAAAACGGATTCTATCGATTTAAATTATTCTCTTGTTTGAAATTTATTCAATATTATAACATTCATATTCTTCCTATATTGCCTAATAGTGTGGAAATAATTAGAAATGATAAGATGGAGAGTTAAGTTTGAATTTGGTGCATTAAATTCTTAAAAAGATCTATTTTCTTCCAGAAATCTTTTCTTTTAATTACTGGACATTTCGAATTTAGATGTATCACTACCAGTATTTCTCTGAACAAACCTGTCCACGCTTACTCTCTAGCCTTCAACAAATAAGTGGGTTGTATTGTCAAAGCAAAACATTCTAGAAGGGGAATGAAAAGGTATTTTCGTCTCCAAACAAGATATTTGTGTACTAAAACCACTCCCTAGTAAGGTAATGTAATCAAAAAATTCAACATTCGAAAACTATTCCATTCCGCCGCATAATCGATATCTTAATTAATCATGAACGTACAACTTATTACACTATTTTACTTTTAAAATCTTCTTAAGATATAAAAGAATAATAGTGTACATAGTCATTAAATCATTTGTTTGCAAAAGAGATATTTACAAAAGATATAATGTTTCAGAAAATTTTAAGGAAATATCTTTTTTGTTATAACCGCAAAAGAGATGAAATTTCATCATGTGAATTAAAAATAGAACTATGTAATTACTGCTCTATAAAATATTATGAAATAGATTACAATTTCTAACTCAAAACATTAACATGAACTGGGTGACCCGTGGCGTAGTGCCTCGCATACTCGCCTTCTATCTCTGGTGACGCTGTTTCAAACCCTGTCCGATCCAAGTAGAGTTCGCGGTGATGGACGAAGCTCTTTTTGTGGCAGGTTTACTCGCGTCACGTTCGTTTCCCCTGCCATTCATTCCACCACAACATTCACTCGTCATCATTCACTCTCATACATTCATAGATCATCCACCTCGGGGAGGTGCGACAGGAAGGGCATCCGGCACCCTGGTGATTCTCATGCTACATTAAAGAGAGAGGCACCATACCATCCTCCGTCTCCGACCCTACTCGACTAGGGAAAAACGAACAAGGAAGTACATACATACATTAATATAAACCATAATTATAAGGGACAAATTCTAAATTTTGTATTGCATTATAGAAATAATAATAATAATAATAATAATAATAATAGAACGTGAGTCTTGGTTCCTTTTTATCGTGTCCCATTTGTTATTGGCACCACGAGCGGAACCACGAACGTGATAGAAATACATTTTCAAAGCTGGGTTCCCGTCGTATTTCTGGTACAATTCGCCGTATTATTAGGAAGATATTTACTATTAAATGCGGTCACTAATGTAGTTTTTGTATTATTGTTCCAATGCAGAATAATTTAGAGTTAAATGCATATTTTATTGAAAATTAAAATTTTTGTTTCGTAACTAACTTTGCATGCGTTCAGAAAACCAATTAACTTATAAAACGTGTGTACGTCTATTTAAAATATTTTTCATAAAAATGAGTAACCCTCCACTTTTGTACATTATATTGAACATATATTTTTGCATATAAAATTAAATCTAGCTGAAAATAAAGAAAAGTATATAGAGAAAGTAACTTTAACAAAATGAGCTAAATACAGTTAATGCTATTAACGAGGTCAGCAACTACATAACTCTTCCTCACTCCATCTACTTATATCCATATGGAAAACGTCATAGTTCAGTTGACATAGAGAATTAGTTTCGAATGTGAACACATACATTTGAGAATTCATATTCAATTTATCGTAATTTTAAACACAATGTTTTCGTTCCGAAAGGCGTAGTCATTGGTACATTTCCACAAGAAGTTAATAATATTATATAATACTATCCATAGATCTAAAAGGTTTAAGTATGTCAATCTGCCTCTAGAGAGTTCTATTCTCATCCAGACATTTAATGATGATAAAATATTCACAATTACCTATTTATTACATGGAGAATCGTCACATAAATTCTGAATGTCAATTTTCTAATTTTAATGTAACTTGAATCAATTTTTCAATTCTTTAATTTTCACACGAACAATGCAATAATAATGTATTAAATAATGTAATGAGTTGAACCCCGTAACCACGAATTCAAGCATCACTCTCTCTTCTGACTTCGTCGAGTCAACATCGGGCCATAACTGCGTCCTTCATGAACAATTTGTGAAGCGTGTCGTGCGTGAGGTAAAACTATACATTTCCTTCAACTATATGATGCGACAATCTGGAACTGTCCTGAATATGGTTTTATTGTGATCATGAAAACAGTGTGATCATATACATTTTAAATACTACTGATGGATCCACACGCCGTTGATGCCTCCTGCATCTTCCAACTACCTGGGACGCTGTTCGCCAACTGAGCATCAGTGAATGCTACGTGAACGTAACTATGAGTTCACATACCTTTCACTGGCCAGTGAAAATCTAACGAACAGAATGATCAATTTAACCTGCCTTCATTGACAAATTCAATAACATTTAACTTAACCTTGTTGAACAAAATCATGAATCCTTTATCTTTAAATTAATGCCATGTGTAAGTTTTAGTATTAGATATTTTATGTGTATCTCCATTGATTTCTTGTGTGTTTAGGTTAGATTTTTGGTGGGATTATTAGGGGACGTATTTTTGTGTCATTTCTTTGTAAAATAATATGTTTGTATGTTTATTGATTTATTGTTTGTTTTCATATCATAATAATCCATGTGGTCCTCCAATTTAAAATCTCTTAATTTTTAAAATCAAGATACCTTCCACTCCCGTAGCTACCAGAGTGTTTTTCGGGTACGGTTCATGCTCCAGTCATCTTGTAATGACAATTTTTAGCTGAATGGGAAAGTTTACGAGATTTTATGCATATATATTTGTGACGTCCCGCGAGGCGAATACCTGAGCGACTCCCTTCAGGTATTCCCTTTCGTTCAGTCAAATAAATAAACGTCACTTGATCTCAGAATGCTTTTATTTGCGTGGACTAGCTCTTATTCATGGTGAATAAATAACTTGAAATTTAGTACGCAATTAACAAAGGAACAAATAGTTAAAACAAAGTAAGCAACTGAAAATATGAATTTGCGGCTGTTAAAGGCCGTGTGACAGACGTGGTATTTACGCTGTCAAACTTGCTTTTTGCTGGGTAACTTGTAGCGTGGATCCTGGACCCTCTGGAAAGGCAGAGTGGCGTGGAGATCTCTCGTGGCAGGATTCCAATCGTGGCTGGTCCGGGTAGCTTGGGTAAGCGTCTTCGTGTCCCGCGAAGGCTTGGATCTTCCGTACGGGTTCCAGGTCGTGGAAAGTGCCGTGCCGGGAAATCTCGTCGAGCTTGGAATATCTCGGTGAGATGAAGTTTGCTTGCAGCGATAGTTCGGAGTGTAATTGGAAATAGAGAGCTCGTCAAAAGTGGCTTTTGAGCGGCAGGAATACTTTCACAATTAACTCGTGTCAGCGAGCGTGGATGAGACGTCTGATTCTCTGCGAGCTGGTAGCAATTCTGGCTGTTATTCCGTAACCTGGCAGTGACTTGCAGAGGCGACAAGTGAGCGTTGGCATACATATTAGACGTTGTTGGATCAGAGGGGAAACGTCATGTGAACGTCACCGTGATTTATAATATTCGTTATTTATATGAGTGCGTCATATGGCTTACGTATATTTATGTAAGTACGTCACGAGCTATGAACGGGTCTGTTGACTCATCGTTCATCGTTCATTTACTACGCAGAGTTCCTTGCGATGCGTAGGCTTTGGCTTTGAGTTCTCTTATACAGAGGGTACAGATGGCCGTGGCTAGTAATGTACACACAGAAGATGGCGTGTGTTTGTTGCGTTGGAATTCGTCCGAAATACTTCAATTCTGTAGTGCGCGAGGGCTTAAGGCGTGACCATAGGGGAGTGTAATCGGTTCGTGTTGTAACCGAAATGCGGTTGAGTTGTTACATATTGTTTATGAGACTGTAAGAAAAGGTAGTAATATTCGTTGAACATTGTTCAAATTTAAAAAAAACATAAAACTGATTCTAATTGCTATCGCTTACCTAAATTTCGTCGCAACATGAAAAATGAAAACGAATTGATGCGTATACTTTATTATTATTTACTTTATGTCTTCTGGCGAGGTTCAGGCCATGAGGCCTGCTCTACCATCTAACCATTGGACTTAGGAAAGGGAATTGGGAAGCAGAGATGTTGGGTTATCGGGGAAATTATGATACCGAACTGACATTTGTCTGGAGTAGGTGAGGAAAACCCCAGCTAAAAACCTCACCTGATTCACCTGGGGTTCCCCTCAATTACTCTAGCAGGGTTTGAATCCACGCTCCACTACCCAGCGGGATCGTGGAAGCGAAGATGCTACCATTAGACCACCGCTCTCGACTGTCGACCTTATTACATCAGATGACGTTAAATAAGGCTGAGAAATTTTTTGACCACCACATTTTTCTGTATTGAAAATTATGTATGTCATTGTAGCATGACGAATAATGTATCTCTTCAATGATTGAGATACTGCTGGCATGATGTAATAAAAAAGATATAAATGGTTCAGCGCTAATTAAGAAGCACATTTCCTTTTGGTTATTACAAACTCATGGTCAGCGTAACACTTAGAAAATGAATATTGTTTGAAAAACTATATATGTAAAATACATTTATACAACGTGACGTTTAATCCAAATAAATAAATAATTCACAGTCGGGAAAGCAGGTAGAGTATGAAATTTTTTTTTAATATTTAAAACAATTCATTGTTCCTATTAGATAGTAAATGACAGATAGATTCATTAACAAGTTGACTTTGAATAAATGATTCATATAATAATGAATCCATTTCCTTTTCCCCACTTTCTTCAGAGACTTATTCTAGACACTATCGCGAAATAATGCTTATAAAATAATTAAATAACACCATGATAACCATAAAAACATGATAACCATAAAACATGATTTTACATGTAAAATATGAAATGAGAATTTCTGTTGCAGCTTTTCATACCCATTCTTAAACTTAAAAAGTTTCTTATCTCAAGAAGATAAATTACATTTAATATGAATAAAAAATTAAAGGAAATGCAGGAGAAAACCATAATTTTCGCGGTAAAATTAATTAACAATTATCTAATGTAGAGTGATACTAATAGTAAAATTAAATTTTGTTACCTTCAAGAGAATTTCAGTTACGGAGAAAATTAATTTGTTTGTATTTTTATGAAAACCGAATGAATAAATTAACAAAGTTACAGTGTTATTTATTACATCATGCCTGAGAGCAGTTCATGAGTTTTTAATTATACATTCCACGGAATAAAAATTAACATTGTAAAATGCGGTACGTGTTTCCATTTTATGCGGTATGCGTTGGTAAGTAAATCCAATATCATTAATAAATCTGTTAATCATATATTAATATATTTCAAGATCTGTTTGCTATATTTCGACTACCAACAAAACAACATTTTCAAATTATTATTTGGAAAACAAAACGACATCGTGTTAAACACATGAGAAATTTTATATATTTAACACCAGCTTTGGCGGTGACGTCCTTTTCACCTTACTCATAGAACCTAATGTTCGAAGGGGAGATTGTAAAACATCATACGGTTATAAACCCTCATCCTTCGTTCAAGAGTTCAAGAATTCAAGAGATCCAGATGATGCAAAGAAAGAGTACCAAAACGAATGAATAAAGAATCAAAGGAAAAAAAGTAGTTAAATTGATCACCAATTAAATGACCGCAATGAGCGAATTGTAACAGTCGAAAGAAACGAAGACGATTCTCAGATACTTTACTGTTAATACCATGGGCGTAGCCGAGTAGAGGGAGGGGTGTAAGGTCATGACCTATTAGGGAACAAAGTAGATACATTTCATTTCTGCATTACGAGTCCTGAGAGGTGACACAAACTTCTATAAAAGATTCTAGAACTCCTGAAGTTCGCCCAATATCACAGATGGTAATTTGAGAAAATACTAAAGTAGCTGCGAAATCTTCTCGCATACTTCATTTTCAATTACATATTACGAATTAATAAAACATTTAAATTCGCATATGAACTTATTTAATTGACATGTGATTTACCTCCGAAAAATTTTAATTGCATTCATGTGCGTTTTACTTCTTACTTGCATTCCGATTATTTAGTAAGTTCCCCTACATACTCCCCTCACCCAGTTGATTACACTCGTGGTTAATACACTAATAATATCTTAAATATAAGGAAGTCCAAGCTAATTGCATGAATGGCAACGATGTGTAGCGCTAAAACAAAATGGACAGGTGGTTTTGAAATTGCATAGCTGTTTTAGTAATTAATTAACTGCATTATCAATATCGTCCATATTATTCACTGTTAATATTTCCGTTTCCGTGATTTGATTGCTTTATCTGAATAGCTCAATCAGGTTTCAAGAAACCTGGACTACAATGTAATCCAATGGAATCCTTAATATACGTATTTTATAATTTTGAATAATAACAAAGACCACAATATTCAGGAATGAGACACTGTTACATCGCTTTTTCGTCCCAAACTACCTCTATCCTTTGAGTTTCATAATTATAATTGGGGGAGTCCTTAAGAAATATTTCAAATTTATACATACGTAAAAAAATATATTTCTCGTTTAACAGAATAGAGGCAATAAATTTTGGAGTTAAAAATTCATGGCATTACAGTTTATTATACATTTAGATCTCATTTTTGTGAAGTGGCTGGATTCTTATATATGAAGATGAGTATGAAGGAGAAACGACGTTGATGTTCGAACCTCACCGACGCAGCCCTCGTTTCCCGGCCCCGGTTCCTTAATAGTTCGTAATGGGTACACAGGTGAATTAATCATCCCAGTTTGATATGTTCATAACTAATGAAATTGCTGTACAGCAATAAAATCGACAAAGAAGTTGCCTACCGATAGAATTGTGGTGTCGGTCAGAATGCTTTGCGTGCTTACGACAGACTACCGGGTATTCACGCTCCAGTTGAGGTCAGCGTAACACCTAAACTCTAGCTCTCACTCCGGCCTTAGCTTGCGACCTTACAGTCGGCATCACAGCCAACGATGCTCTCCTCAAGTCACCAAGCTATCTCAGTATTCAAACGCGTAGTCCACTGTCAGACTTCGATTTCTCGATAATAACCAAAACTATCGATCTTACGTGTTCACTCTGACGTAATCTATCAGACTGTGCAGATTATTCTACAATGAACTAACTCAACTCTCTTCCCGTGATGCACGACGATGAATTAGTTTCACGGACTTTCCATCTCTTTGTAATAAAAATCTACTATGGAATTAAATTAATTTCTTAATTAAATAACTGTCGTTTGCTGCACAAATGTAAATGTACATACAATTATTGTTCGCTAAATAGCAAGAAATTACAAATAATTGTATTTAATTGAGGATTGGAATTGACATGGAATGTAGATATTTAATGAGGTGCTGTTAATGTCTGTCATAATCAAAATATAAAATTATTACGGCAAAATGTTGTGATTGAAGTACAATTTAAGTCTGAAAAAAATCGTAAAAGTTGATAATTTTATTGTATTTAATAAGGATGTAGATCTTATTTTCTTGCGAAATGACTGCGTCCTTGTTTTTGGAGATATGAAGATGATTCCAAGAAGATAACTTACCTCGCATTTGGGGAACTCCACTTGCGGCGGGCGTTCAGGTTTCCACCCCAGCAACGGCGGGATGCAGATGAGTGCGCTCAGGATCCACACCAACGTAATCATCACAGCAGCGCGAAGCGGCGTCCTCTTCTTCAAGTAGTCCACCGCCTGCGTGATGGACCAATAGCGATCCAGTGAAATGAGGCACAAGTTCATGATGGACGCTGTGGACAGCAACACGTCCATGGCGCTGTGAATATCGCACCACCAGTGCCCGAATATCCAATATCCCATGAGCTCATTCGCTAAAGAGAAGGGCATGATGACCAGACCAAGGAAGAAGTCCGCCACTGCCAAAGAGGCGATGAACCAATTCTGAATGTTCTTCAACGCTTTTTCAGTAGCAATTGCAATAATCACCAACATGTTCCCCACGACGACCACGATCATCAACAACGTCACAACAATAGATGCGATAATGATGTGTGGCATGGAGTTCCCGCTGGGATAGAGGGAACCTCCATGGAGGATAACGAAGCTGTCGTTGGTAGCATTGGGGAAAGTGTGGTTGTCCAAGAAGAAGATGAAGTTGCCACCCACGCCTTGGACGAAGTAGTCGGAGTCATTCGAGATTTCATCATTCATAAGAGAATAAACCTCCATTCTTCTGGTAGAATGGTGCAGAGCTTGGGGAATCAAAAGTGGAACAGTATGGCCTTGAACACCGAACACCCAATTTATTCACAATGGTAAATATACAAATGTATATCGGTTCTTCTTAATAAAACTCTACCACACACTATATTTCTTCTATATAGAATCACGAACTAACAACAAAATTCTGATAGCACACCAATCTTCCCACTTAATCCGCTTATCTGTATTATAATGTCAAATTCATAGGAGGCACAGTAGAAATGGAAGAAATATCATTAGAATGACGTAGACTAATTGAGTAGCTTATACAATTTGATTTGTCCTTATTAAACATCAACCACTTTTCTCAACGAAGTTTATTGTGCTTATTGAATTGCAAGGGAAAACGAGGAAACAACTAAAATTTTCTGCAGTAGATTCTTTTGGTCCCTTTTTTACAGTATCACGTAAGAGAAGAAACAGATGACATAAGTGAAAGTTTTCTATGAAAATACCGTACCTAATTTGCAGTTGTGGTCGATGTGAGAAACCTAGCTGATGATGAACCACCTATTCATATCAGCAAGAAATTACAAAAGCAAAACATAAAATTGAAATTTCAGATTCTTCGCATAAAATGTTTGTAAGAGTAGAACGGATGGGATAAAGCCACTGAATAATTTGCTTTAGTCACTCAAATTATTCCCAAAGCATAAAATATTCTTTGAAGGTACAGACAAAAATTCGAAATAGTCAATTTCAGTTTATACATAAATTATGTCCTTAGGTCAACACTCGCAGTAAATAGAAGACGCACACGTTTTTAATTCACCCAGAAGACTACAAATCTTTTCAATTCTGCCACCAGCCTCACAAATGTTTTCTAATTCCTCTTTCACTCGCCCAAAAAAAGATCCTTCACAACAGCAACACCATAGATATACTATTGCCAATGAATAAAGAAATTATACGGAAACGAACAAAAGATTCTATCCTTCACTCGCTGTGTGAGTGTCGATATTAGCAATAACAAAACCCAGACTTGTTTCTTTCTCTCTTATTTTGTTACACAACACTATAGAAAGTGAAGCAGGAGGCGGAGCGCAGAGGAAAGGGGAGGATAGCGACGACCGAGTGACAGGGGTTGGCTCGCGGTGCAGGAGGAGGAGGAGGCAAAGGCGATGATAACGACAGACGGACAGACAGAAACTGGATGCAGTTAGGGAGCACGGAGGAGTAATCGCCGAATTCCTTCAAACGGAGAATTGTCTACTCCGTGGAATTCTGGACAACTAATTTCTTTACCCGTTTTTTCCGCGATAACCTCGATTTTGGTATCAGAGACCACGAGAATTTCACAAACAAATGTACAAATCAAAGTTATAATGAAAATCAAAAGTTATTTAATGTTGTTTTCTTATTATATAGTTATTTAATGTATTGTACATTTATAGATTAATACAACGCTTGGCTTTATAAATCCCTATTTGAAAAGTGGGATTAGTTTCAAGTACAGAAAATTTCGGGTGCAATCCCGAGTAGAATAGTATAAGAAAAATAAAAAGACATCAAAATAGTCTAATATATCCAATATCAACTAATATTATTGATTTAAATCTAACTCCAATTTTATTTACGAAGAGGTTCACAACAGTCAATACACTTGGAACAACAAACTTCTAGACTGATAATTACAAAAATATTCTAGAATTGTATATGAACATTAGCAGACCGTGAACGACAAATCGAACAAAGATATGAATATGTTTTCATACAAAGTACACAACAGCAAAGACCTATATACAATCAAATATAGAATTTTATGTATGATTTATACATTGAAAAGGAGCGTTAATATGATCATTTCGTACAAGTCATTTCGTATTAAACCATTCTCTTGACCAAAATTTGAGAATAGATTGACATTCAAATCTCCTATTATAAGAAATTAGCTACGACACAACCATCTAGAAAGATATCTTACAACCCACACGTATTCATTTGGTGTTGCTACTGTGAAGATGTATGAAGACAGGAACAAGAAATTTATCACGATATCAAGAGTAATACGAAAACCAAATCAATCGTTTCAAAAAATATTTCTCCTTTTGGGAAGATAGCGGCTATGCGTATAGTTAATTTGGTGTTTCAACTACACTTGCTGGAGTATATTAATTTTCAGAAAATGTACGGTTTTGCAATTCGGTGCGTCCTAACGAAGCACTCACCTGGATACAATCAAATCGTTCAAAGCTTCCGCAACAGAACTGTGTTCAATACCCGTTTCACCCGAAAGATATTGCACTCAAGTTTGTATTATTAACACGCCAGTCTCACGACGTGCGCGCATCAAGACGTAATCCACATGTGCGTTAAGTAGAAACTTTGTCAACAACACATACTTCGTTGCGTTCTGCACGGGAGTCTGCCTTTCGTAATGTTCACCAGTCCGTTGAGTGACCTTCAAGAGCGCGTGATCGCGAGGAGCGCACGATTGTGGCTCGGACGGTCGTCACCGCACTCGCCGGAGTGCGCGCTCGCACTGGCGCGACCGACCACCGTCGTCACCGTCACCACGCGCTCGCAACCGCCGCTACTCGCGGGAGCAGGAGAAGGGGCGGATGACGCCGGTTCACACCAGGAAGCCACCTCGCCACGAGCGACACCTACAATGCGAGTTGGCGCCCCAGAGCGAGGCCAGCCGCGCGCACTGGCGTGACCGCGTGGCAGCAGTGGAGGATGCCGTCGCCGAGGCGCGCGGCGGCCGCGAGCGCCGACACTTTGAAGTCACGTGGGCGCGGGGGCGGCGAGCGGGGCCGCTGCCACCGCGGGGGCCTCAGCGCGCGCCGCCGCCGCCGCCAACACAGGGACGAACACGAAGAAAACGCCGCCGCGGGCGCGCCGGGCCGATCGCCGGGGACCGGCGCCACAACCACCGCCGTCGTCTTGGTCGCGTGGTCGCCGGAGCGCTCTCACATGGCCGCGTGGTTGCCCGTTGCCTACGAGGCGCGGGGCCGCGGCGCCGGGCGGGAAGCGAGTGCGCGCCGCAGGGACAAGAGTCGGCGCGAGCCGATGGCGGCGGCGGCACACGCGCGCGCCAGGCGTCGATGCCGCCGAGGGTCGCGCAGAGGCTGTGAGGGCGGGAGGCCGGGTGTGTGCGTTGGGCCTCTCGCCGCGCTGGGCATCGTTCCGACGCAGGGTCTGCGGGAGCTCCCGCCGCCGGGGGCAGGCGTGGCCGCCTCGGCCGCTGCACGTCGTGGTCACCGCCGCCTATTGCCTCTGTTGCTTCCTGCGCCACCGCAGCCGACGCCGCCACCACCGACGCTGCGCCGCGTTGCTCCGCCGGGGATCGGCTCAGCAGACTGGTGGTCGACGCAGGCCGCGGGCGCCGCGGCGCCTCGCCGCCGATGCCGTCGCCGGCGTTGCGAACGGCGCGCATGCGCGAGAGGGGCAGGGCGCGAACGAGCGAGCGAGCGACGGCGTGGCAGCGGGGATGCTGAGCGGCAGGCCGTGCAGCTAGCGAGCGAGCGACCGACCGGTGGCCGGCCGGCAACCGCGCTCCACGAGTGACCCGCCGCCGAGGGGCGAAACGAGCGAGAGACATGCGTGCCACTGGGGCAGAAGGGCGCGACACCCGATGCTCACGCTTAAAGTAATCACGCTGAGCAAATTGCTTTTAGCTTTTCAAAATTAATTATCATGAGACTCAATTGGCCACCCAGTTCCACGATTTCTAAGTTGTTTACGACACTCTTGTAGTTGTCCTCTAACATTTTTGCACCGGAACCATTTTCTTCTTTGCATTTGACAACAGGGTGTAATAAAAAATAAAGACTTATACTCTTATGTCTTGCATTAATTTATTTTTATGCAATTAATTATATGCATGATAGAAACACAATGATGACAAAATTGTTTTGAAATTTGTTACTTCTGAAGTTTGGTAAAACAAATATCATTTTGACAATGTTTATTTTTTTTTCTAATATTATATCAAAATTGAAAAGTTAAACCTTCGATAGTATCTTTTTATAGTACGAAAATAGAAGTGTTACCAGAAACTGTAATAGGTAGAAAATTCTCTATGGTTTCAATTTCTGATTTAATAGTTTAATACATCATGAGTCGGTTTATTTCATATTTTATATCGGAAAAATAAAGTAGTGAAAATATTTTAATTAGTTGTTTTAATTTTTTTGTGTGTCAACGAAATTAGCACTCATAATTCACGTTATCGTAATGTTTAAATCATAATCAGTCAAAATTGTTCGATAATTTTATACACTCCCTGATATACATTATTAAAATCCATTTAGTGTAATTTATTGGCTGATTGTAAAATAAGCTATTTATATTAGTGACATCTCAATGATCCTATATAAATTTATCGTTTTGAAACTAGACTTCCTTTGACTATTTTGCTATTTATATGACAATTATAAACGGCAGTTCCACTTCATTGACTCATTTTGTTGACACCAAAAACCCGTTTGAAGCTAATCATGCTTTGAAGAAATAAATCATTCAATAATTGTTCCACATATGAAACTATTAATTGAGCAATAATTAATATAGCTTGGGAACACGAGTTACAAAAGTCACGTGTTGTGAAACGGAAATTAAGTGATTGTGGAAGTAATATTTGTAAAGAAAATATCACTCATAAATTCATTTTTAAATTCAATTAAAAGGGTAATATAAATTCATTGATACGTTACAGAGTGATTCACTAAAAACCTCACATGTCTTCTAAACCATTGGTGACAAGAGAAGGGACACGCGAACGAAGTTGCGTTCCTCCGCATGCCCAGCGTTCTAAATCACGATAGCAGATTCTGTTATCGAATAGGAGGAAGGAGTTAACAAACACCGTTCATGACCTCTGCGACCATGTATTTCACTGCCTTCCGTGCAATAAAACAAACGAGTTTGTGGTGCGTCAAATAAATTTCTTAAGGCAAAAAAGAATATTTCAGTTTTGAATATGACCAAAATATGTACATAGGAATACAAAACTATGACAGAGAAATGAAAAATTTAACACAGAAATATAAAATAAAAATGTATTACCATTCATTTACGAGTTTTTGTAGAACAATTTGTAATGCCTTTTAATACTACATTCTTAGTTATCAAATGTTTCACTCAAAGTAAACAGAGAATTATTTCTGTGTTTATCTCACAGAATGTCAGAGGTTCACTCGCTCTGGAATTTCTTGTACGCCATCTTCCGTCCTATGACAGGCTATTGGCCAACCCTATCTGCAGCCTTTCTTCGCAGTCTCCGCGTACGGTGTGCTCAACAGTAGGAATGAGCACGCCGTGTTCACTTTGATATCGACTTGCAGATTTCACTAACAGAGGTCGTGACATGCGATTGATAATATGGCAGATTCATCTAAACCATCAACACCAGCGTAATAGCTCCTGGAGTTTTTAAACGTTTCTGAACAAATAAGAAGAGAATGACCTTGTCTCGCGCCGATGCATCGAAAACGAGTTCATTTTTCTTGTCGGCAAGTAAATATTGGTGGCGCTGAACGCTGCTGCTGGTCTTTGAAATTAAATAAATGTAATATATTTGTATTCGTCTTCTCTTGGGCTTTCAAGTAACGCTTAATAAGTTAGTGTCCCAAATATTTTAATATTTTATATTATAAGATTATGTTTAAAAAAGGTGAGAGTGACAATAACTCTTCAGCTAGAAATATGTAAATCATTTGAATGGGTCTATTATTAAACCTCATGTAGCGATATGATAGTGAAAACAGTTTTGAGTATCAAGATAGTGAAAGAAATTTGAGTAGACCGAGATGGTTCCTAGTATTGCTTCCCAATTTTAAATGTAAATATGATCCTCCCAATTTTCGACGTACATTTTAAATGTAAATGTTTTAAAAGGCTTAGACGGAAGAGCAGACTTTAAAGTCTGAGGCTAAAATAAAGGCACTTTTATTATTAGACGACTGTTTTTGCTGGAAACGTTGTATAGCCTATACTAAATAAATCAATATTAAATAATAATCCTACGCATAAAGACAACAAAATTAAAATTGATGTGCGAAGATAAATTTTTTATTGCGTGATTAATAAGCCAATACAGACAAGAGGTTTGTTGAAAAAAGTTGAGAATCAGAAAATGGAGGTTTTAATTTATGTATTGACATAGTGTGCAAATTATTTTTCCTCCACACATTAAAATAAAAACTATTTAAATATATAAAACAATTAAATTCATACAAATTAATTTGAATTTCCCACAAGTTAATTTAAACTGAGTATTCTTGGTGAGGAAATCCAAAAATAGGGAAGATATGGAATCACAAGTTTACGTAATCCTTTCAAAAATATATATTTTTAAGTTCCGTTGTTTACTGATGTGAAAATAATACAATCCACACTAATATATAAACGCGTAACGCGAAAGTGTGTCTGTTTGTTATCTGATCGTGACGAAACCTCTGGACCGATCGTGATCAAATTTGGCAAGGAGATAGGTAAAGATGTTGAGGATGAACATTGGCTAAAATTTATTTTTTTAATGTGTGATAAGAAATGGTTTTTAACAATAAATGTCGATGAAATTGTGGAAAAAAGAGAGTTATATTCGCTTACACCGCCTAAACTGTTAGAGATTGATGACAACTACGAATAGCAATATTGTTTGCCTCAGAGTTCTACAAAGAAGTCCGCGACAGTATATGTATATCTACAAAAATTAACCTGAATTATCGATAAAACGTTATTAAAAATACAGACGGAAAATACTCCTAATTAATACCGTAGTTATGAAGGAAAAAACTATTATCATCAAATTTAATGAATCATTTGTTTGGTGCATTTAAATAAGATAAAAAACGTCTTTAAATCGTAAAATTTCGACGAATAGTTTAGATTTTACAAGAATTTTAATGAAATAGTGCAGCCGCGTCATACTCCGGAAGTGAAAATTCGACCGGGTTGGCTTCGGCGAGATGTAGTTTATTAGTATAGAGTCAAGTTTTGTATTAAATTTGCATAAATGAATTTGATACATTAGGATGCTGTACTCGTATGTTTTAAAAAACCAGTAAGTAAAAGTACTTTGATTTTACAAAATAGATTTTTTCTGTGTAAAAGAAAATAAGTTTTAGAAAAATTCCGGGCATCGCCGGATAATTAGTGTAGTTATAAAATAGATATAAAATAGAAAAGTGGACGGTTGGTAGCAGATTGATTGGTATGTGTTGATTAATAAATTAAAAATTTGTAGTTTCACCAATGTTTACTGTTGAAAATAATTAAAGTAAATGCTGCTTTGCTGATGCCAGCATTTTAGGGCTTATTGAGGGGAATAATCTGGCTACGTCAGCGAAAAAACTTCAGCTTTAATTATTTTAAATAATCAAGATTGGTGAAACAATACCTAATTTACAATTTATTAATTAAATAAAGACGAAACATTTTTGGTATTATTTCTCAGTATTAGTAAACTAAATTTTTAACCAACTTTTTTACTTTGCGAACAGTTGTATTCAAATGATGGGTGTATTTGAGTATTTTTCTTTCAAATGTCATTGCCTTTTGATTAAAAATGTACTTCTAATATTATATAACGACAAAATAAAGAATTCAATAGTGAAACTACGTCATTTTAAACAACAAGGAGGAAACTAATTAAATTAATAATAATTTTCATTGCTTTAGGTACAAATGATTTTTTTACAATTGCAATTGGTTAATTTACAGTCAGAATAGATATATTTTTAAGAATTATCAAAATAGTAAAACAAATATAATAATTCATAACAATTAGAAGTGATAGAAACCACTAGATTGTAGGCTCAAGTTTATTACATATCTGTCAAATTACATATCGAATTTCATTTTAATACAGTTTTCATTATTCCTGAACAGTATGTGTGAATCTAATAGAATTAAAACTGTTCTAGTTCTTGATATTAAATTTGTGTAATATATTAGTCACATTCTGTAAAGATTTACTACAAAATTAATATAAAATGTATATCTCAAGACAACAAATGCTAGAATATAATAGGATTATTAAAAATTCATTAAATTTATTTAATGAAATTTAGAACACGTTATACAGAACTATTTTATATTATTTCACCTTTTACCAACATGTAACAGATGGATATCCACAATGGACTTTCCTTAATTGTTATATAATTGTAGTGCAATATGTTGAGTAGTCATTAACCTATTCTGTATCTGTAGCTTCTTAGCTAGCGAGGGACATTGAATTACATTACGAGGATAACTCAATTACATCAGCTCTGCTGCAACGTGTTTAACCTCGAAGGTTCGTTTTGAGATATACCGGAGTAAAAACGAAAGATTACTATCGCTGACTTTCTTGTGACATGGAATATCTTGGTTCGTACCCCGTTCTTAACTTATACTTGTTCCTTGTGTTCGTCAAAATTGACCTGCATGAATATAACAAAGGAAATAAATAAAAAAGTAAATAATGACTCAACAAACATTCGAAAAGATCAGTCTAAGAGAACTTTTTTATTATGTGAATCTTCATATAATTTTTTCAGCAAACGAAAAATTTCTTTCACGTCCGTTTTTAGCTAATGAACGTTTAGCGATGTTCGCGGGTCAGACTTGGGAAGCATGTTAGTTCGCGAAGACTATATATTAAGCTTAGAAGCACAAAGCACGTAAAATGTTTTCAGTATGAGGAAGAAAACATCGTTAGTTATTCATTGTTCATTTTATTCCCCTAACTGAATTTTTGCGTCGGTCTTTCGAGACATTTTGTCCTTTTATTGTGTACTCTTTACTGTTTTATGAAGCTGCTGTGAAGTAATGGGATGAAATGTGAAAGACCACACAAAAGTATACAACGTAGTAAATAAAATAAGTTTCAGTAATCCAATTTCTGTATGAGATAAGGAACGTATCGTAACAGGTAATTCAGGAACGAATTACTGTGTTTAGCGGAGACATCTCTGTATTATCTCCAGCAGTCATTATAATAATAATAATAATAATAATAATTTATTAATCTGCAAGTGAGCAATGCTAGGTGGCAGATGGAAAACATAACAGACATAATAAGAATATACATAATATGATAATGTGAAATTAAACAAAAATCTTCGCCCATAAAATTCACACACGCGGAATAAAATGCTTAGAAAATTAGTACACAATAAGCGAGAAGGATAATACACCTAAGAAATTAATAAATTAAATTAGGTCCACGTGTGTGTATATTCACATACGTACAGAAACAGATTTTCACTTACGAACAGATACAGACACACACTCATACGTAGAAGCGCGCTTCAATATACACACATATATCATTCCTCCTCTTATGGCCTTAATGTAAAAGTAATTGCTATAATACAATTAAAAGAAATTAATAAAGACAAAAATAACGCCAAAACAGGATTGCTGTGATCAGTCACGCACACTACACTGCACTGCAATTCTATTCGCCCTGAGTATTTTCCATACCCTTAGTCACATTCACTTCACTACACTGCACTTCACGTATTTGGAAGAAGCAAAAAGTTTGCGGAAACATCTTATTCTTTTTGGTAAGTTCGTAAGTGTTGTTGCAGGAAAGTTATTCCAGTCCACAATGGTTCTATTCACAAAGGAGTATTTCCCAATATCTGTTTTCTGTTTCCTATATTCTATTTTACGTTTGTGGTAGCCGCGACTAATATTGTTCGGTTGGTGAAGCTTAGCTTTCACTGATTCCATGCAGGCTCTCCATGTAGACTTTAAAGAAAGCACAAAGACGCGCGAACTTTCTTCGATTGGAAAGTGTGCCCCACTCTAAATTAATATTACGTGTGTTGTCCCTAACAAATTTTGCAGCCTATCTTTGTATCCGATCTAATTAATTGATCTGATCCTCCATATACGGATCCCAGCAAACGGCACCGTACTCCAGTATGGGTTGGACTAATGAAGTGTACGCCAAGCTTTTGGATTTCGAGTTCCCTTTTCTAAGTACACGTCTCACAAAGTTTAACGCTCTCCAAGCTTTCTTTGTTGTGTATTTTACATGTGCTGCCCAATTTAAGTTACGATAATTCACAACACCTAAGTATTTACAACTTGAAATTTCAAGAATAATCTGATAATTTAATGTGTAGTTCAGAGCAGATATTACTTTGGATCTAGAAAAACATAGGTTTTACTTTTTAGAGGTTTTATTTTCATTTTATTCATCTCATCCCATTTTCACAATTCATTTAGATTGCACTGTGACATATAATTTTCTCTATCTTCTTTAATATTCCAATAATTACAGTAATCTGCAAATAAGTGCACTACCGAATTCATATGCTCTGATATATTGTTAATATATGCAACAAAAAGAAGGACCCAAAATGCATCCCTGAGGTACTCCCGACGTCACGTTCTTTAGAGAAACACCCATCTATTCTATCTCGTGAGCGATCCCGCAGAAATTCACTAATCCATTTGACAACAGGCGAATCAATTTCTAACTTCGCGATTTTTGCAAGAAGTCGATCATGTCGATCTAAATCAAACGTTTTTGATAGATCAATGACTATTGCATCAGATCTCCCTCCCTCGTCAAAGTCAGTGCCATACTGAACTGGAAGTTCGCATGGCTCCGTTTACGTTTTTTAAGACTCTACTTTTTTTCTTTATCGAAAGCCTGATCTCGATATTGGCGTTTAAATAAATGGCATTTCGACTGACACCATCTCCGAGGTACGTTTTTCTATCTCTTGAACCAAAAAGAAATCCTACAAATGTTAATACAAATTATTGGTACTGAAGAGAATGTCAATCCTAAAGTACAAGATATGTATTAATTCATTTCTGAAATATTCTAAAATAAATGTTTTCTTAACGCCTCAACAAATTTCTCCAAAATCGAATGGTTTCTTGTGCGCGCTGAAAGAAAACATTTCTTAATTTGAAAATAGTCTTTAGGAATCGTAATGAAAATTCTTTCTTCCCTATTACAAAAAGTTCATAATTTATAGTTGTGATCAATATTCATTGAAAATAGTACATAGTATAAATACCAATAAGAAATGTGCTGTATATTTTTCCATATTCTGTGTACTCTCGTAATTATTTTCAATTTTGATACGTTGATTGAGTTTGGTAGCTGCATGTACTTTGATACGATCGTCGAAACTGATTTGCTCCGTCTTGTAGAACACACCGCCAGGGGAAGTGACGATCTCTGGGCAAAGCAACTAGTTCAAAAGGGGAAAAAAATTGTCTATTGGATTATCACCTCGGATTACCCCTGACTACGCAGAGCACCCGGTATTAGCAATTGGCTTTTGTCAGATTATCGTAGTTGTTTCAGAAATTCCCCTTTAAAAGGAGTTACTTGAGGCTTCTGGCCTTCAAACCTTACATACCACATCCAGAGTCATATGTTTATCAGTAATTATGACACACAAGCGAAAGTACATTTTTCTCACGTAAGAAACCGCCAGTGAGTTCGAATAAAACTTTTGTTCAGATACAGCTTCTTGTATTTTGTGATTACACTTCTTATGTGTATTTGTATTTAAACTTGTTTACAGAATCTAAGAATAGGCTCTATCTATAAAGGTATTATCTACATTATCAAAAAGTTCATTAAAAATACGGGTCACATAATACTTCATTTTAAGAGAATAATTTAAGACGAAAAATAATTAACAATCATCAAATTTAATATTTTTGTTTCGTGCTTTTAACATTTCAAGATTAGAAACATTGTTAAATCGTACAATTTGAGCGAATGGTTTAGATGTTAATAGCGTTTTAATGATGCAGCCGCGCTGCCGACGTTGTGTCTTGCCTCGGAAGCGAAAATTCTATCTTCTCTGCTTCTGGCGTTCGTTCGACTAACAAGCAAAACACATTCCGGGCAACACGGGGTAATCAACCAGTAGATAAATAATTTACAAACATAAAATAGTTTATAATGCACAGCTGTTATTTCATTTTGTGTGTTCACAAGCATCATTCTTCTACGTGTTCATGAAAAATAAAGTATAACTAAGATGATTATATCCAATGTGTATTCCAAACTGATTCTGTTGATTTAAATTATTCTATTGCTTGAAATATATTCAAAACTATAAATGGTATGTTCTTCCTATATTGGGCGATAGCGAATAAATCATTAAAAATGATAATAATAAATTTATTGTCAAAAACAGTACAGACTGCATATGACCACATGGAGGACAATAAAATAATTTACTCTCCGGAAGCAAGCAAATGACCATCCCATCAATTCCGATCAAGGGCCCTAAGGCAGAGGCGGATTCAAAAATTTCAGCAAAAATTCCTAGATAAGATAAAAAGTTAGCTGCAAGTTATAATACATATATAATGTCAATATATTTGTAATTTAACGCAAATATGTTTGTAAATTTACTTGTACAAGTTATTATCGAACTATAGATTATTTTGAGTATAGTGTTTAAAAATCATAAAAGTTGAAAAAACCCTAAATTCACGATTTATTGTTACAATCGCCCCTAGACAAGCCTAGAGAACCTGTATAAGAAATCCGCCTCTTACCGAAGGAAAAACGGAGAAAAACCCGGGCTAGGATGGGAAAGATAAGATAGTGGTAAGATAAGATAATAAGATAGATTAGAAGAATAAGATAGCGGGTTTGCGGTAAATTCTTAAAACGTCATATATTCTTCCAAAATTATTTCATTTGTACCTACTCGAAATTATGAATCTAGATGTATCAAAACCAGCATTTCTCTAAACAAACCTGTTTACTCTTGTTCTCTAACCTCCAACGAATAAGCGGGTTGTATTGTCAATGCAAGAAAGTCTAGAAGGGGAAGGAAACGTTTTTATCGTCTCCAAACAAGATATTTGTGTAATTCCACTTGCTAGTAAGGTAACGTAATCATAAAATTAAACTTTCGAAAATTATTCAATTCCGCCGCATAATCGATATCCTAATTAATTATAAACATGCACTTTATTGTACTATTTTTCTTTTAATATTTTCTTAAGATATAAAACAATAATAGTGAATACATTCATTAAATTATTTGTTCGCAAAAGAGATATTTACAAAATATATCATTTTTAAGACACATTTTAAGAAAAAACAATTAAATTATTATAGAGTATATGTGTCATAAAATAAAGACAATCATTTTCATAATTCAAGTTTACATTATCACAGTAACCTTCATTCAATATCAAATAAGTGAGTCATATTTAATTTTATTGTTATTATTCTTTTATGTAATTATATTGTTTTTTATATTTTATTTGTTTGTACTGTGATGTGCGTGTTTTTATTAGAATTTTTGTACCCAATATTTTCAGTTACTAAGAGTATAAGTGAACCACAGCTTTCTCTACAACTTATATAACCATAAGTAAGATCTAGATATATTTCATTTCTCTATGGATGGAACTGAATATATTTTTTAAACTTATTTATTGAAAGTAGTTAGTTCTATAGACCTTCATTCTTTACAGGACATATTTATTTTTTTCTACAAAATGAACTACATTTATAGAAAGAAAATAGAGCGGAAATGCAGAATTTGTGTCACAACAGAAACAGAGTATACAGAAATGTATAACGAGACATTTAAAAGCTAAAAAAATTCAATGTAGTATTGTGCAGAGATATGTATGGTGCTGAAACTACAAAATATTGATTTGAAATCCTTTTTGAAGGGTGTTGGATTCGAGAAATATAAATTTTTACTAAGAGAAATGAAAAGGAATGCAAACTATTCGCTCCGCTGTATTCCAACTCTGTGTGACTCTAAAGAATTATCAAGGGAAAACAACTATCAAATTGTTATCTAGAATTGAAAACTTCAACTCATGACGATTTTAATCCCTTTGCATAGTAAGATAATGAAAAATAATATATTGAGATATTTAAAAGAATTTTACTATTTTCATTAGCATGGTTTAGATATTTTACCTATGACTGAACGGTACATTGATACACATCTGGAAAGTCTAAACCAATTATTTTCTTGTAATGTCTATTCCAGAATCGAAAAGTAATCGACCACGACCATTAAAATCTTTCAATCGCGACCATCTAAAAGGCGTACGGATAATGGCGGAAAATTACAACGACTGCGCACTGCGTAACTCACACAATCGTCAACGATTTTCTCCGCAGTACTCCTTATGCAGCAATATCTCACGTTCACAAATAGTAGTATTTCGATCTACGTAACCTTTCAATTTTTGTTTTTGTTATTGAGGTAAA
The DNA here is from genome assembly GCA_002313205.1 of Laupala kohalensis. Taxonomy (NCBI): domain Eukaryota; kingdom Metazoa; phylum Arthropoda; class Insecta; order Orthoptera; family Trigonidiidae; genus Laupala; species Laupala kohalensis. The sequence goes on along the minus strand of NNCF01127791.1, from coordinate 117,244 downwards.
ACTCGTGTGGTTGAATTTTTGGTATTGAAAAACTCATGTTGTTGAAATAGATTTTCACGACACTTAACGAACACTTCTGCAGTGGTGAAATATGAGACTAGTATACACTACAGATTCGTTCATTCATGAAAGAGTACATCATTTATCGTACTAGAATAGACGAATTTTTTTCTTAACAATTCTAGTTTTCAGAAACGTTACAAGTTTCGCTAAAACTACATTCGCGTTCAAAATCACACTCCTAATCTTATAAAAAAAACAGTTGTTTGTAACGTGAATCTTATAAACTCGTGAACGCTCGCAGAACTCATTAAATAAATATCTCAATAAATTACTGTAATTACTATAATCTCAAGCTAATATTTCGCAATGCGTTACGTTAAGAAAATAATGCTTTATTCCTGGTGTTTCAACAACAACAATAAAAATTCGAAATTATAAATCAAAACCTTTTTTAGGGGGACGGTACTTGATTAAACTGGGATAACTGACGTTTTGCCTTGCGTTTCAGGAATTTTGTACTATAAAATTCTACTACAAAATCATTTGAGAAGAATCGTTTTTATCATTGGAGTTATGAGTATCACAAGTAATTCCAGGCAAAATAATGCGAGTTATATTTCCGCCTCCTAAAATATATTTTTAACTCCTCTTACATAAAATTTGGTAGCTACTAGTTCTAGTGGAGTAGTAGTTTTCATTGATTATCGAGACAATTCTCTTGGTTTCCTGGATCCTCATAGAAATTCCCTTATTATTTTAATTTACCTTTAATAATAATGTCACCGAAACACTCTACAAACTAAGTAATGGTAATGTAGCATACTACAAAATATGGAATACCATAGTTCACGATACATGAAGTTGGTTTGTGCGTATTAATAGAGAAATTGATGGAATGGAAGGGGAGCTAATGATTGATCCAATCAGCACGTGGGTCTCATGGATCACGTACGCTGATTGACTACGTGTTATAGTGTCCCATGGAGCACAGCAAAGCGAATAAGGAAAACGGGTTTACTAGACGCGCAGATCATTTCACGTATTTACCAAACACATATGCCCATGAGGATGTTTAGTCGATAATGACCAATGAGGGAGAATGGCTTACGGAATAAGATTAGAACACTTTTCAACACTTCAATGAACAGTGATCACAAATTGTGTGAGTTAAAAGTTTGAACGGGTGAGCATTATATTAACAGAAGTATTCTACATTATAATGCAGGGCCTGACCGAATAGGAAATGATGCATTTGGAAGACACGTCGATTATGCGAGATATATGATATTACTGGCGCCCAAAAAGGAAGCAGGTAATACCGAAAACTTCGAATCTTTTTCAAAGCAAAATCACACACAAAGCAAAACTATAAACATAGCTTTACCAGTTTGGGACGACATACAAGAATATGAATCATATAGTTCATGCAGTTAAGACGAAGTGAAACTTTTACAGTCACGGAATACTAAAGAAAAATATGAAAGAAAAGTAATCTATAGGTAGTAATAATCTTCAATGTGATGAGAGAGAACTACAAAGGTCAGATTATCCTCAGGGATTAATTTATTTTGGGATGAGCATCAAAATCATTTCCGATGATAGTTTTAGAATAACTTTTTCTCATACTTAAGAATACTACTCTTCCCCTCACTTATTAAAGTTAAGAACAAAAATTTGTAAATTAATGTACAGCTTGCCTCGTAACCGAATTAAATGAAAACACTATCAAAGATGAAGTATTATTTATCAATAAAACTCGGAAGATAACGTGTTAAAACTAAATGCAAAGGTCATGTAGAAAAGAATTGAAGATTATTAAGCGTGCTAGATTGTAAATTGTTTGCTTCTTAACACTACTCATAACAACTCCACAAATTGATTAACAACGCAAGTTCTAAACAGATATCTACTATATTGCTCTATGACTCCATGGCAGTAGTTATTGGTAATTTAAAACCAGGTAATTATATTTTAATTTTCTTCAATCCAGTCAAATGTCGGTTGTATCATGAACTCTCCGGTAGCCCAACATCTCTCCTCCCCTCTACCCTCGCTCACGTTATAGGTGGGTGAAAGAACACGTTTTAACGTATGAACCTCCCCATAAGTCATGAAATGAGTAAAATAATGAAATATACGTTTTCATTCCAATGAACCAACATACGGACAGCGGTGGTCTAGTGGTAGCGTCTTCACTTCCGCGATTCCGCTGAGCGGTAGAGCGGGGGTTCAAACACTTCTGGGCCGAACTAGGTGAGGTTTTCAGCAGGGGTTTCCCTCACCTACTCTGGATAAATCTCGGTTCGGTACCATATGTTCCCCGGCAAACCCATCTTTCCTTCCCAATTACCTCTCTAAAGCGCAACGGTTAGGTGGAAAGACATTAATTAAATTATATAAAAATCATAACCATTGATTTAACATAATTATTCTGAAATATAATGAAAGACGAGAATAAATTTAAAAAAATATATAAAACAACAATGAATAATTACAAATTTATTGGATAGTTCTCTGTAATCCACCCACTTCTTCGATCATGTATTTCACTTGTACGTACACTATAGACAGCATATAATGTAGATCACATAAACACAAGGTCGTACAAAGATAATATATAATGATAAAATGAAAATACAATTAATAAATGGCAATAATAGCCCAAACACATGTTGCATCAACCCTGTATCATTATTCAAAATATCGGACACGGAGAATGAGATAGTCTTTATTTCGTCACGGGAATAATTGTGGATTCAGATTCCTTAATTCTCGACTAGTGCCACTGCGATCAACGTGAATTTCATCGCTTCCCCAGACACATGGTAAAAGAAGGGAAGACGGGCAGAAGCCCACTTGACCCACGGTTTCGCGTGTTGTATTAGCATATTACCAGTAACTGCTGTGTGAGATTTTTCCCATGTCGTATGAGTAGAAATACAGAAAAGGATCGTTATTCGAATACCTTAAACGAAAACTGATAATAAATAGAAAAAGAAAAATACACAAGTCTCTCACATATTGAACGAAAGGATTCCGTTTTTGTCACTCACATAGACAATGAACCGATTCTTGTATTTTCGGTATACGTTGAGTAACAACCGTTAGATCAAAGGAAAAAAAGAAGGAAAAATTTGAATTTGAATTCTGAAGAATTTACTGTTCTATATTTAAACCGGGAAGGAAACTCCCAGAATTATTTAATTAAAGAGCTTTTATTTTAAGTATTGCCGTGAAAAAGTTTCGAAGTAGTTTCATTAATTCTCCACATAAGGAAATAGGAAGCAAGAAAGACATGAACTAATATGGAACGATTCGGATACTGCACTATTTAGGAAACAGATTATAGAGAAATACGAGCAGACATATACCGGTGATAAAACATTTTCCTCTTAAAATTTCGTAAGACTGATTAGTTGTTTAACTTAATTGACGTAATTGAGCGCTTAGAAATTCTGTGCTTTATTGATTCTGCTAACATTAATTGATATGAAATATATTCGAATTTGCTGCTTAAATGGAAACAACGATTAGTAATCAATTCTCTAAATGGATTTCCCTGCAATTCCATTGCAGCACGTTCCAGTGTATTAAAACACATATTACAATGCATAATAGAAACTCAATAGGTAACTCCCGTAGCTCGAAAGTGAACTTGTGCTGGATCGGACAGAAATTACATTACTTTATACTGTGCCAATTTTTAATAGATACATTGTGTTATTATAGAATATCATATGTATTGTAACAAAAGGAATGGTTACGAAGGAAATTCTGTTTTATGTTTATATATTTCCAAAATAATTTTTATATCTTTGTGCTTATCTGTTATAAAAAACCTATAACTTTATCTTCCTTTGGATCTGTCCAGAAAGCAATAATGATGTAAGCCAAAGGACTTACATATAAACTTAATTCAATCTATATGCTTAAGTAAAGATGTAAATAAAATGCTTGCTTGAGTAAATGTAGAGTGTAAATATACATTTATGAATTTAGTTTTATTATCGCAGGACCTGTGGGTTGTAGTTCCNATGAATTTAGTTTTATTATCGCAGGACCTGTGGGTTGTAGTTCCAGTGCTCAAATATGAGAATGTACTGAGCAATTAAACTTGTAAAAACATATTTAATCAACTGTAATTGGCGCCGTGGCAAGCTGTGGCGTAATTTTATTTTAAAATAAATTTCCTTTGCTCATAAAATCTACAACAACTTGCACAGCGAGTCAATACCGGCTTGCTGAGATATATAAATAGGGGTCGGTGGTCGGCAGTGAGGAGGAGAATCAGTGATAGAATGGCAGAGTGACAATCAGACCGTTTATCGGGAAGTTGAGTGACGGTTAAAAATTGGAGAGAAATATGGTTCGTGTAGTATTCAGTGATTTTGGAGTGCCTGGTTGTTATCGTGACGTCCTTTATGTTGAAGTTATGGTTTTGCACTGTGTGACGACCCTTACCATGTGTTAGTAATGTGCTAGTTCAGTTACGCATAGACCATCGTCGCTGCACATTACCGGCTACTGAGGTCACGCCATACCTGTCAGCGCCTCCAACCAGAAAGTCTTGCCCCAGCCGATGAGCAAGCAGAGAAATTCTCTCTATGATACGTTTCTTCCGAGGTTTCACTAGAACTTGTAAGTTGTTTCCAATTCATCTGACGCGACTGATTTCTGCGTACGTAATTTAAGAACTATATTTGCCTCTTTGCGTCATCGAGGAAGTCAAGCCTTCATTATTACATGTTATTCAGAATTAATTTTCTCAGTAAACATATAATAATGTTTCAGCTATTAATTATAATTACCAAATGTTGTTAATTATTCTGTAAGCATTGATCTGTCATTCGCTTGATTAGTTAACGTGAATGTGTTTTATTTGACTAAAGAACTAAGTAGTAATATTATGAAGACAATTATTATATTTTGAGCTATCAAACATATTCCAAAAATTTATTTATAATTTTGTAATTTTTATTATTCTTGAATGCAAATGTGGTTGATTTGACCATGTAAATTCAAGTAGAATAAAGTGTGTGATTTGGCATCGTATGTTACGTACTAACTATCTTTGTAAAAAATTAGCGAGAATACAACGTATTTGTCTTTTGAGATTATGTTGTGCTTATAGAACAGTGATAACTGACGCATTAAACGTGTTAGTTGGAATGATGACAACGGAAAAATTGGTTCGAAAATACGTTTTGCGATCAATTATGCGCAGTGAAGGACAAATAGTCCTTGATGGTAGAGTAATTAACGGAGAAGAGAAAGATTGGAGATAGAAAATAATGAATGTATTGCTGAGTTCATGGCAAATAGAATGGGATTGAACATATCAAGACAGAGATTTGTACCAATTAATACCAAAAGTAATTATGTAGAAAGACATAGGAAGTAGTTCAGTCCGAGTGCAGGAGTTGCAGAATTTTTAACAAACCATGGAAACTTCTAGGTTAAATCTTTTCAAATGTATCTTCAAGATGATGACACGTGTGATTGCGGACAAAATTCGGAAACACGTGAACATCTATTTTGGAATTGTTTATACTATGGGGAAGAGACAGAGCAAGATATCTGAATGAAAACTGAAACAATGGTGAGTACATTCTAACCAGAAATGATTAAAACGAAAAGACGATTTGAAATTTTCGAAGTGTGTGTAGAAGGAATATAAGAAATAAAAACGGAATGAAAAGTAATTGAAGACAAAAGAAGAACCAAGAGATAATGTCGTGGAATGTCTGAAGATGTGGACATGACTTGAAACAAATAAATGAAAATAAATCTATTATGTGGAATGGCATTGCAAAGCCCAGGGACATCTGAAAGGGATGACGTTGCGGGGAGTGATGACCGTTCTAGGCAGGAAACATCGGCGACTGATAGCACATTACAAGGAACTTCGGAATCAGAGAGGGGGATAGTTAGACAATTTCCAGGGGAAATTCAGGCCGGAGAAGGCGTACGAGATTGCGTAAAGGCCGTTACAGAGGCACCAACCTGGCTTCCTATGTTGCTTAATCAATTGATACTAGATAATGCAAATTTAACACAAAAAATAGAACTAGATAATGCTAATTTAAAACGAGAAATGGGACAAGATAATGCTAAGTTAAGACAAGAAATTAATAATCATTTAAAACAAGATAATGCCATTAAGACAAGAAATTAGTGCTAATTTAACACAAATATTAGAACAGAATAAATAGAACATAGTAGCGAAATAGATCAAGTAAAAAAAAGAATTTAAACAAAAACTACATAGTTCTCTCGAAGAGCAAAAGCGAAAATATGAGAGTTTAGATCAGGAAATAACTAGGAACGAGCAGGAGACCTGTCAGAAAAGAGAAAAATAATTCAACAGCATGCAAATAAGAAGAGTGAAGAAATTACAGATAATAAAAAAAGGAGTGATTCCAAATAAAATTTAATTGGAAACTAAAGTTGATAATATTGATGGAAAGTTTGTAGTATACAAACAAATAGTATTTGAACAGGGAACTGTGAAAGAAAAATCACTATAAGAAAGAGTCGAAAAAGTAATTCAAAAACTAAAAATGGATCTTGAGGTAAAACGTAAAGAAAAGGAAAGGGAAATAGAAGAAAAATAAGAAAATATACCTATCGGTGGTGGTACCCACTTATCTAGTCATTATAGTATTCAAAGAAATTTAAAGTTTAGCGGAAATAAAGACGAACATCCGATCGCATTTTTAAAAGAAGAACAATTTTTTTGAGAATAATAATCTACCAAATAAAATAAAACCACTATTAATTTGCCAGATGATAGAAAGAAACGCAAAGACCTGGATTGATTCATTGGGACATAAAGATTTCTGCGAAATATTGGAAAGATACTGGAATTATGACACGCAATTGAACTATAAGATGTCACAATTTTATCAAACGTCCTTGGGGTCTATGCAGGAATACGCAGCCAACAAGATAGCTGTATAAAAGTTATTTAGACTAGTATTGGAGAAACAAGAAATATTTCATATTTTAACTCATTTCACATACAATATTCAAATGATGCTCAAAAGTGTACACGGGTTAGACTTAGTAAAATTTCAAGATCTTCTTAGCAAATATGACGATACTTTGGAATCGAGCATTCGATTCGAGAAGAAAGGTCCAAAGGTAAGAATTTTAAAGTTAACTGAAGGAAATGATAATAAAATTGATCGAAGGATAGGAACCTGGGATTCCAATAGTAAAGAGAAGAGTTATGCCATATCGCAGTATAGAGGTCTTACCTAGGGAAAACTAGGCAAGAAGATTAAATAATTGTCAGGATGGAAGACAAGATGTTTCTCGTGAGGGGGAGGGGAAACCTGGATATTCGACAGGTGTACCTAGGTGGTAGAATACACGCGTAGAAGGACAAAATCAGAATTCAAACCGTAATGTAAACCAAACCAGTAGTAGTACTCCACAAGACCTGAGAGAAGGGAAATCAAATAAAATTAAGAGTAAGGAACAACATAATATACTGGAGCCAATAGTCAGTACGAGTGGGATTAATAATCCAGATACAAATACTGGGAAATAGGGAAACCAGTGAGGTCCGATGATCCTGGGTACAAACATACGGACGAGAACTCCAGCGTACTTATCAATACGATCAGATTTATAAATAACGTGAAGGGAATTATTAAAGAATATGTGACAGTAACTAAAACGTCTAGAAAATGTTCCAGAATAAAAATTCAAATGGATAATGGTATGTATAATACACTAATTTACACAGGGAGTATGATAACTGCTATTAATGAAGAATTATTTGAACTTTTAAAACATGGTCCGAAATTACCTGTATTTCTTGTTAATGAAATATGTATCAGAAATTATAATAGTGTGAAATAAAATCCAATCAAGAGGCAAACGTTGATAACATTCAACATAAATGATAAAATATTTAACAAAATTTTCTTTATGATATCAAAATTAGTTTATCCAATAATTTTAGAAATTGATTTTCTAAAACGTAATAATTGTAATATCAATTTGGGGAATAATTTAATAATGTTAAACTTGAAAGACAGTATGAAGTTTATTTGTTTAAACCCAACGTCTTACGTAATGAATATTGAATCTACTAAAATAGAAAATATCGAAGATCGAATAAAGGAAAAAGTAAATTAATCCGTTGCAACCTGCGAACAGAAACAAAAAGTTCTAAATCCATTACAAGGAAATCAACAGGTGTTTAATAATCGTGATCAACCAATTAAAGAATATTAACTCAAAATTAAAGTAGAGAGTAACGAAAAGTTTAATGTAATACAATATTCAATACCAGTAACATAAAAAAGAAGTGGTGAAGTCGGTGAAAGAAATGTTAAATAATTGAATTATATAACAACGCAGTACGCAGTATATTAATCCGATAGTGATAGTTAAGAAGAAAGATCATTAAGATTATTTTTAGGTGCAAGAAATCTTAATGCATTAATGACTCCAATAAAAGACAAACCAATAAAAATAGAAGAAATATAGGCAAGGTTCAGTAGGAGCACAATGTTTACTAGAATGGATATGGGGGTCACGTTCTGGCAGATATATGTAAGTCCAGAGAGTCGTAAATATTTGGGTTTTCAATATATAGGGATTGTGTACTGTTGTAAGGGAGTTCCTTTTGGTATTCTGAACGCTACTGCGGCACTAGTCCAATGTACGAATACAGTGGCGGAGGATAAATTAGGAGAAAACTATATCATATACGTAGACGATATTCTTCTAATTAGTGAGAAGTTTAATGATAACATTAAACTGTTGGATAAATTTTTCGAGTTTGGGGGTCAGATCATTTCCTTGTCAATCTGAAATTCAGAAGGATATTCCACACATACAAAGGGAGATAATATAGAAAATATGATATAGCAAAACGTGAAGTGAAAGGAATACACTCGAAATTTCAAGAAGCGATGGACTTGCAACTGTCTCAGGTGTCGACACAGCAGCAACAACAACAAGATACAATAGAAGAACACTGGGACGTGGTTAAGAACAGTACGACAGAAGCAGAAGAGCTGACATTGTGGTTCGAACAACGGAAAGACTAAAATGAATGGTTTGATGAGGAATGTGGAGCAGCTGTTCAAGAAAGCAAGAAATACAATAATTTTCTGAGTGGACCTGCCCTGAACAAAGGAGCAGGACCTTGTCGAAAGGAATATAGAAGTTAATAAACCCTGCAGAAGAAAGAAACGAACTTGGTTAAGGGAGGGAATGTGATAGAGGGTAATTAAGGGAGGTAATGAGATATGGGAATGGATATAAGTTAATCAAAAGGAAGCAAAAATTACAGACGAGTACAAGAAAGTTCGTGTTTTTAGAGAAGAATTTCAGGCCCGATCAGAAATTGTAGAAGATAAAGACGGGAACTTGTGCTGTGGCAAGGAAAACGTCTCAAAAACATGGACAGAGTACTTTGATGATCCCCTTAATCAAGGAAATGATAACACAGCTCCAAGAAGCAACGGTAATGATGATGATGGGGAAACACCGCTACCACCATTGAAAAAGGTCCAACTAGCTATTAAAATATTAAATAACAGAAAGCCCCCAAGATACGATGCCATACCCTCAGAGCTTATAAAAAAAACTGTTCAGTCAAATTGGTGAAGGAAATTCATAATTTAATTGTTTCCATATGGACACATGAAAAGTTGCCAAAAGAGTGAAACAAAAGTGTGATATACCCTATATATTAAAAAGTCTGGTGACAAATGTATCTCTGAAAATTGCATTGCTCAGTAATGCATACAAAATGTATCCTTAAAAAAAGGTTGGATGCATATGGACCTTATGAAGAGAAAATTATTGGAGAGTATCAGTCGGACTTCAGAGGAGGCAGATCAACAACAGACCATCTTTACACTGAAGCAACTACTAGAGAAAACCTGGGAATACAAAACAGATGTTCATCAGATATATGTAGACTTTAAACTGGAGTATGACTCGGAGAGACGGGAACACTTAGTAGCAAGATTGCAGAGCTTTGAAATTCAAAGGAAGCAACGCCATTGTTTGCCCAATTTCCATGTTTAAGCAATATTTAACATACAGACATTTCACCATCCGAACACATCATTAGGCACTTATAGTTCTAATAAGTTATCATTATATAAATGACCGATTGTATAGATGGATTTTATGGCTGCAACAATTTAGTTCACTATTAAGTATTGTGAGGGCAAAAATAATTTACTGCCAGATTATCTAAGCTGAAATTAACCAATGTGGATGTAACAAATAATGATAATGTATCATATCGACAATACTCTGAAACATTTTTCCAAAACCATTTAATGACATAGATAAACTAAGTAATTTACAAGATGGAGATGCAAGAATGGAAGCAAGAGACATTCATACGAGAATACGAATCATGACCACCCATTATAAAGTGTTGAGTAAAAATCCGGATAAATGGAGAATACGAGGAAATTTACTAGTGTATAGAGTAAAAAATAATCCAGGTAGATATTGAGTGTGCATACGCGGATGGGTTGTTTAAGATTTGATAAAAATGATGTATACAGAAATGACGCATTACGGGGTGGATAAAATTCACGCCATTTTAAGACAAAGCTGTCATTTCAAATACATGCACAAGAATATTAGGAAAACTACTGGTCAATGATTATTATCTCTAAAATCGAAAAATCCAAATAGAAATTACTATGGGTAAATGCTAAATAATATACCTCAAGAACCTAACGAACTTTATGCTCTTGATATTTACGGTCCATTACCAAAGACAAAGCATGGAAATAAATAAATACTGGTAATATTGGATGTTTTCTCTAAATTTATACAATGCTATCCATTCAATAAAGCAAACACTGGAAATTGCTTGCGACGCTTACAAGTATTTCCAAATTTGGCAGGAAATTTCAAAAGAATCATGTCAGATCACGATACACAATTCACCAGTGCCAGATGAAAGAAGGAATTCGAGCGGAAGGGGATATGAGTGATATAATCGACGATATCTTGGTCCCAAGGAAACCCATCTGAAAGGATAATGAGGGAATTATACTATTTAGAAAATATTGCCATCATCAACATTAAGAATGGTACATGTTGATTACTAAAATAAATAATTGGCTAAATATAATACCTCACGCTAGTACTGGAGTATCTTCACAAGAAAATAATTTCAACCGGAAAACGAACTATCCACTAGATTTTCTTAATATTGATGAACTAGGAGATGTAAGACGCATGCGCTCCAATCTGGACAGTACAAGAAAACTTAATTGAGCAGGGTGGAAACAGGAACGTCCAGGCACTCCAAAATCACTAAAAACTGCACGAACCATATATCTTTCCATTTTTAACTGCCACTCAACTTCCTGATCAACAGTCTGATTGTTACTCAGCCATTCTCTCACTGATTGTCCTCCTCACTCTCAACCACCAGCCTCAATTTATATATCTCAGCAAGCCGGTATAGACTCGCTGAGCAAGTTGTTGTGGTTTCTCTGAGCAATCCGTTGTAGACTCGCTGAACAAGCTTTTATAGATTCGATGAGCAAGCGAAATTTACTTTTGAATAAAAATTCCCCACAGCTTGCCACACTGCCAATTCCAGTTGATTAAATATGTTTTTACAAATTTACTTGGTCAGTACATGTTTATCTTTCAGCATTGAAACTCATCCTTTTGTATTAATACCGTGCCTAAACCAATCTTACTGCTATATGTTTGTAAAATAAATTCTTCATTAATATCTGGATGGACTATCATTACATTATTTAGAAACATGAATTTTCTCTCTTGAAAAGTCTTCTCCATTCTGGAACACCATTTCCATTTTACATGTTTCCTCAACAATTCACGTGGAGGAGCTATAGTAAATGCATATCATCTATAAAATCTGCTATAATAATTGCATATTCCCAAGAATCTCTGTAGTTCTCTGTTATTTACTGGAGCTTGTATCTTGTCCATCTCCTTAACTTTGTCATAAGACATTCTTATGCATTCCCTAGAAATCTGATATCCAGAAACTTTAACTTATTCTCACTAAATTGTGATTTATCGATATTTAAATGTACATTGGACTTAATTAGTATCTTGAAAATTCCTTCAACAGTTTAATGTGATCATTGAACGTCTCACTAATAAGAAGAATATCGTCTACGTGTATGATACAGTTTTCTCCTAATTTATCCTCCGTCACTGTATTCGTACATTGGACTAGTGCCGCAGTAGCGTTCAGAATACCAAAAGGAACTCTCTTAAAACAGTACGCAATCTCTTCATATTGAAAACCCAAATATTTACGACTCTCTGGACTTACATATATCTGCCAGAACGTGGCCCCCATATCCATTCTAGTGAATATTGTGCTCCTACCGAACCTTGCCAATATTTCTTCTATTTTTATTGGTTTGTCCTTTATCGGGATCACTAATGCATTAAGATTACTTTCATCTAAACATAATCTGTTGGTTTCCTAGTAATAGATTTAGAACTTTTTGTTTCTGCTCGCAGGTTGCAACGGATTCATTTACTTTTCCTTTATTCGATCTTCGATATTATCTATTTTAATAGATTCAGTATTCATTAGATAAGATGTTGGATCTAAGCAAATAGGCTTCATACTATCTTTCATGTTTAATACATTTAAATTCTTCTCCAAGTTGATACTGCAATTATAACGTTTTAGGAAACCAATTTCTAAAATTATTGGAAAACTAATTTTGGTATCTCAAAGAAAATTTTGTTAAATGTTTTATCATTTATGTTGAATGTTATCAACGTTTGCCTTTTGATTGGATTTTATTTAACACAATTTGCAGTTCTGATACATATTTTAACATAACAAACTATGGTCATGTCGATTGTTTCTACAATTTAGTATGTATTATCTGTTACAAATAGTTCATTGAAATTCAATGTTATTTTTGGCGTCAAAGGGTTTAACTGTGAACGCGTCCTCTATCTTGTTTACCGTTCTATTGACAGTTGACTCGTTCTTGGATAAATATACGGTGTGTGAACATGTTCGAAGCGTTTCCCGTGATGTCTGAACTTGCGCAATGATGTGGTGATAAACTCGTACATACGCTCATGTTCTTAAGTGTTACCTACTTTGTGCCGACATAATGAACTTGAAGACTACTGCCTACGGTTTCACCTTTTAAACAAGGGGAAAACGGACATGTACCCATGGATTTCATCAAAAGAACGCTGTGAACGATATTGTAATTCACAGTCTGCAGACGAATTTATTAATACCTAACCAGGTAATTTTAATATTCAATTTTGTGTCTATGTACTCATTAACGCTTGCACTATATAGTCAATTTACATTAGTGGTCTGTCATTGTAGCCATGGAGCAATTGGGTGAATTTGAGACATTTAAACATTTAAATACGCGCAATGCATCACATTTTGAATGAGTGTTTTGAGACAAATCAACAATTTCATCATAATTACGATGTGATAATTGTTAGACCGTAAGTATATATTCAAGACATTTCGTTGAATGCACTGACTAGGGTCATTTAGTGATTCATGAGTGATATACTCTTAAAATTTTGTATCTTCTACGTCATATTTGTAACTGCATTGAGCTCATTTGCATTATTAAGTTCATCAATTATCAAACATTATTTTATTATGTTTCATTCTTTCAGATTTAATTGTGTTATTATATGCCCTGTTTTTTAATATTACTCACTATTTAAGTAATTTATTTTCTCACATTTAATTGTGTGTGCCTTGTTTTCTTATGTGTACTATAAACATCCTTTTTCATTGTGAATGTCAATTAAATTTAAATGATACAATTTTCTCTGTTCTTCATTGAGAGGTTCTGATTTTGACGTCAAGCTACCGACTTACACCTATCAATAATTAAATATCGAACCATATGCCATATTTCAACACAATACTACATAGATATACAACCTTGTTTTTCAAAGATATATGAAAAAGATGTCAGTAAGAAATTATTGTGAGTATTTGCATTTCCGGGTGTGGAACTAATGGTTTGGGGAAAGATGAAACATGATTTACGTAAAGGATGAATTATAGATAAAAATGTTTACATAATGACAGAAAAAACGAGTGTGTTTGCAAGAACCTGCATCAGATCCTTTTTGTATAGCCATGAAAAAAATTACCTAAATCAGCTGGGGTTTTAACCACCGCCTTCACAGTTATCGAGCACGATAGTGTTACATCATAGACTGCGCCCCCTACATAATCAAAATTACTTCTCCTCAAAAATTTGATGATGCAATGATGTGAATGGGAAATGCTACTTAGTCTACAGAGCAAATGCAGAAATAATTTAACACAGAACAGGTGGCAAAACAGGAAAATATTCCCCTGAGCTGTTCGTGGATACGTAGTCGGTGCGTGGCTTGGTTATGTCGCCATATGTTATCCTTGTGGAATACAGTGTAAACAACGTGGACTACAATGTAAACCCTGTGGAATACAATATTCTTGTAATTAAACAACGCAGATTGCACCTGACTATTTAAATCACGTGGTACATTTTTTTCTCTGAAAACCCGCTTAATCATGAAGGATTTGTAGTGTCAGACTTGGGTAGAAATGTATCCCAATTCCCATATATTACTGATGTATTTTCTCGAGAGCGGAGAGTTTGAATTGTATTTCATGTTCAAACCAACACGGAATAAATTAATATTAGGATGGTACATACATGTAATTTGGATAGAAATGCGATAACATTTCAATAAAAAAGAATATCTTTTGTGAAATGATGTGTGTTCATATACTAAATTCATGAAATAAACAAATACTACCAGTTAATAGTAAACGAACTTTCATCACATTCTTTCATAAATTGTATTATAGGATGCATAATAGAGTTTGTACAACTTACAAGTCCCAATAATCATTAAATTATTATTAACGCATCTTGACTACAATGGAATTTATAGTAAATAGTTCAAAATTAGGGACCAAAATATTACTAGCTTTCTCTCACATCTAAACAAAAATAAGCATGGACTACTTTTTTCTTAATATTGGAAACCATTGTCAATTTTATCTTAAACTAAGTAAATAATTACAAAGTTTATTATAAAGTACGGACTAAAACTTTCTTGGCTCACAGTGACAGTTATTAAGGGTTGAGTTAAGAAAACTATCAATCCAGTGGAAGAAAATGCGTTCCAGAA
Source organism: Laupala kohalensis (assembly GCA_002313205.1). Lineage (NCBI taxonomy): Eukaryota > Metazoa > Arthropoda > Insecta > Orthoptera > Trigonidiidae > Laupala > Laupala kohalensis. The sequence continues at coordinate 102,061 of NNCF01127791.1, read as the reverse complement.
TATATTATGGTTTCTGGGCAGTGTGAGTGAAGGAGTAACAGCTGTAATGTAACTGCATCAAAAGCAAACTGACTGAATGTGAAAACTTTCTTCTCTCTGCTACCACAACTCGTTTCTTCCAAACAAATGTATCAATAGACTAGGACATAGACGGAGGCTCTGCGAAAACAGCTGCCCCAACTGACATTATACTTCCCTGAAGTTGGAGCGCTTATTTGTCGGTTTAACGAATTTCTCTCCTGGGTGCTAGCGTTGTTTCCAAGTCGGTCCCACGGGTTGGATGCGACAGCTTGATATCGCTGAACCAAATCATTTTGTAGACTACCACTTAAACGAATAAATGAAGATTGACTAGACATTTTGATTGTACGACCACTGAGACCTAAATCCATGCTCGTCAGCTAAAAATATAACAGCAATTACCCATTCGTGTAATGGTTAGCACTGAGCTGATGAGTTCCGTTTTAAATTGGTGAGGTTACAACGGATATTTACACATACCTCTTCATCCAGATTGACTACCAGGTCTACTCATCTTGTTATNTATATATATATATATATATATATATATATATATATATATATATATATATATATATATATATATAAAGTTCCGCCTCAATCCAGTTAGACTATGATATAAGGGGATACAAGTATTGCATGTTCACTATATGGCACGCAAAACGTTCTTAGTGAAAAATGTAGTCTATTATTTACCGAATGTACCAAAAACTAAAATAATTTCAATCACTAAAGCTACTATTTTGTTTTCTCTATGATGTCAATATCGATACTTCAAAATCTCGATGATTAATAAATGTGGCTTACAAGAAGTGAGTCATCATTATTCGCGGAGTGAAGAGAACTGATAAAAAAATCCATAAAATAATTACAAAACTCTTACTAATTAAAAATGTATAAATACCAAATGTTGATTTTAATGATACCACATCTATTTTAAATTTGTTAATGTCTTACTAAGCAAATATGGCATCAATCTGTGATGTGATAATAAAAGAAACATCATATGCAACATTTTTCTGAAAACAGATCTAAAAACTTTTAACCTCATAGTTATCTTCCAAAATAAATGAAGAGTTGTTATTTTCAATACATGCTAGCAAAATCTTTTAATCATTGGCATTGCTGTAGTACACTGACCCGTTTATTCAATGAAAGAGAAAAGTAATTTAGTATTGTAGATTTTAAAACAGATTGTGTAATAAGTAATAGAAACTAAGATATATTTAATCACATTAAGTTTTTTTCGTAAATGGCAAAAAAATATTTCCTCCACACATAATAGTGTTTTAATTGTGCATTTGAGAATTTGGGAAGTGCAAATATTAACCGCATAATTCCATACCATATTTACTTTTTCAGAATATGTAACACACGATTTAGAAATAGGTATTTAGAAATAAGGATGACTGTTATAAAGATGAGTTAGTGTATTAAAGTACACACGTAGTTATGAAAACACCTTTTCATGTGCATAAGAAACTTTCTTATTATTACAAATAACAACAATTGTAAGTTACACATCGCATGTTATCAAATTTGATTTGAATAACCTCTGCTAAATTCGAATGCAAAACACGGAGGAGTATGGATATTTGCATGACGTAGAGAAGGATAGAAAAGAAAAAATATCATCGTGAACGATAGCCAGCCCATTATTGTGAGCTGCTATCATCATCTTCCTCAACGAATGAATTGCTTTGGAATCCAACTCCCTTCAGTTTTTACTCGAAATTTTGAAGTATCGATATTGATATCATAGAGGAACGTAATATTCTTCATCATAGACATCGTGAGTTTCTATCACCATCCCCGCCGACTCTTTTCGTATTAACGGACCTAATAAACGCATTATACATTAAAAGATCATAAAATGAAACATTTTCTCCTGATGAAGATACTGACAAATGCTGTTTACATAAAAAAAATATTAATGATCATAGTTGGAGTGGAACGCTGTGTTGTTTTGGGTGAAAGAAAAGTTGTGTTCCTTTTTTGTAATAAGAATTCAGTGATATTTATTATAAAGGAAATATTGAACAGTACTAAAAAAAATGAGTTGGTAGGTGTGGAATCTTTCAGTTAATGAAATGCGTATTATGCGTATTATTGAGAATATTCAATTTATTCTTTCGAGACTCGTGCGAGGTACATTAGTAATATAACACGCAATGAGCACAAAATAATGAATTTTTTAAATCTTGTTTCATCCTTCACAAGTCTTCCTTTATTTTCCCGAAAATCATCCTGTTTTCAACCCTTTCCCATTTTCCTACCTCTATCATTTCCCACAAAACCACCCTGCCGCTTGTCGGATGAGCGATGGTCACTCGCTGGGCAAATAAATGAACAGAGGGATTTCTGAACCACCTGCTCCTCGCCACACGGGAGACGTGACACATTTGTTTAGCTTCAGACCTCTACACTCGGGTTACTACCCAAGGAGTGCAGTGGCGGCAAAATAGATTGCATGTGCTTGAAAGTAATTGTGGTGGCTCAGTTAAGCTTGACAAGACTTACGGTTTCAATTGGGAGTAAGCGGTAAGTGAGTAGAAAGTCACATGAATGATATGTGGTGGTCAAAACGTGACTATCAACTATGATAAAGTTCATAATTATGAAAATCAATATTTTAAATGGTACTATAAAACTGTCAATAAAAAGATAATATTTTCACCAGAACTCTATAAATACAGAATAATACTGGAAGTAAAAATGCTGCATGGGACATTTTGCATTATTTTAATTTATCAATAAATTTATATGACGCAAACATTAGTTTATTTACTCTCAACATGTATTAGAGATGCATTATTAACATATCATATAATGTAAACAATAAAGATTTTGTAATATTCATGATTTAAAATTATAACATTTGGTTACTTCATACTAGGTGATTTAGGTCAATACAAGAACATCATACTGCAATAGGACTGGAATGTATGTTGTTTATACATGCATATTATTTAAGGATAAGTTCTTGAAATAAAAAAAGAAAAACTTGTCACAACACTGTGGTATACGTTATGAGTAAAAATCCACACGACTGTGCCACCAGCTTTCCAAAAGTNATAAGAGACAGAAGAATCATAAGTGAACATACGAGTACACAATTTTGTATGAATTGTGACATCTGCAAATTGATTTTATTTCTCCTATGTCTTGTCAGGAAGCACAGTAAACATGAAAATTTCATAATAAAAAGTAAGTAAGTAAAAAAAACAGATCGTTCTTTATGACGAAATGATTTACAAGTCTACTCTTCAGTAACTCACTTGATAAATATAATATTATATATTTCATATTATATTAATATAAAAAAGGGTTTAAATTTAAAAAAATGACACATACACTTATAAAACGGACCGCCCAGGTTTCGTATCTTTGATATTATTGCCTCGTTTAATTCTCCTTAGAGACAAAGGAATTTCAGAATTTGTTTTTGCTCGTTTATAGCTTATATTTGATGATATAAATTTTTGCTTCTCGTATAATACATTCTTCGTCAATGGCATGTTCGTTTTTCTGTACTTCTTTTAGCATATTTATTTTTTTATGTTGGGGCGGTGAACCCTTTTATCCTTGGCCACCACGTGGTTGTTACTCCCAATCGCGAGACGTGGAATTCATGTATTGTTAATATGTGTAACACAATTTTACATTTGGTGCTAAATTAAATGCAAAAGAATCTACGATATGCATTTTTTTAAACATAACACATTTTGACTTTTTGAATTTAAAAAGAACTTTCCGTATAAATTGACTTGAGCTCAGGAATCATGACCTTTTCGTACTAGCGAATGAATTACGTATGTTCATTATCGCGAATTTTCGTCTGATAGACGGGTGAGAATGTAATTCCTTTTCAGATTGTGAACTCCCAACTATGTTTGGGAGGGAGGATTGCATCGTCTACGACCAGGTCAAATTTTCCGAAAGACCGGGACCTTCTTCATTGAATTTTCTTTGCAAATTGTCAACCTGCTAGACGGTTACCAGTCACATAAGTGAGTGGGATCACCTTCCGACAGGCAGAGTAGATTTCCAAACTATGTGGCTTATCTCAAAATGGCGATGTCTAGGCTTGTCCAATACCTGACACCTTGAAAGTCATTAGTCGACTGAAACCCAGAAGAGCGTAGGAGACTCACGACGTTATACACTGATCTCTGTCTACTAAAATTCGGAGTACATCCGTCTGAGAGACGGGTAAAAAGTCATGGTTACGATTCACTGCCCAGCTAATTGAAGGGTGGCAGACGCGCTGGAACGCAAGTGAATGAGGGTGAATGACCTATGCATATATACTAAAAGCAACATTTGGTAGGAAACAAAGAATGTGGTTTGCGCCTTCATGAGTATTTTTGGAATTTCTTACCAAGCATGGTAATTTCGAGCAACACCTAAAGAGAATAGAGACAAGGGATGGTGATATGTGTGTATGCGGCAAAAATCATGAAACACCAGAACACATGCTATGGGATTGTGACGAATATGCGTCAGACAGAGGATAATAAATACACAAATATCAACATCTAGACGTATTACGCATGAGAGAGAAAGAAACATTGATTGGAAAAAAGAGAGCAAATATCGTCCTTTAGAGGAATACGTCAATAATATTGAAACGAGTATTGCTATAAGATGAAACATGGAAACCGGAAAAGAGGAATGCTAGACGCAGCTACGAAGTTGCACAGTGTGCCATCAACATAAAAGTAACCATGAAAGAGAACCTATTGCGGAAGCTATAGAGACGAAGGACCTTAACGTCAACGGATATTCTTCTGAATTGTTAATTAATTTACGAAATTGTTAAAACATCTCTTTGGGATTTCAAAGCTAATACACTATACAACGTTCTAGTACAATCCAATTAAACATAAGAACATTTTTGTTATACTGGAATATGTATAGTTACATTATATTAGCATTAGTAAATGACATTAATAAAAAATATTTTTAATAAGTACCAGCATTTGGTTCGCAGAATACTTCAACTGTTCTTGTCTTCAAACGTCTTCTATATATTCAGAGTCCAATTGCATTTCTTTCCATATTAGACACTAAGCACTCTTATTTACGGAGGAGGGTACGGTTTAATAATGATTTGGGATCAGCGTTACCGGAAGTAAATTTTATATTTTTAAGTTCCAGACAAAAAAAGTTTCAAACTGATTTATTCCATGTTACTTGATACATAAACCGCTTACTGCAGAAGTGCAACACTCACATTTCTTTTAACGTTTTCCATGATTTGGTATTTTGCATGACTCAATACATCATTTACCACAAAAAGGAAACCTACGCACGATGGCAGAGGTCTGGCCTTTCCGTTTTCCGTTTAATACTGATAGGGAACTCGTTTCTTACTGAAGGAAATGATACATTGATAATGACACTAGGTATTCCTCCTGGTAACAAGTATTCAAATAAAAAAGACCTTGGTTACAATATTTTGTATAAATATATTCTTAGATACCTACAATAGGCTTTTACTATTTCAAAATAACATGAAATTACCATTTAGGCGAACCTAACCGACTATTTAAAATTGCAAAAAGACAAATATTACAGAGAAATATTTAACAAAAATATTTCTAACGATGAAATATGTGTACACGTAAAAGAATGTTTAAAATTAATTAAACATAAATGTTTCTTTGATAATCCATATCACTGCAGGCAAAGAATTTCTAGAAAACTCAAAAAATAACACTTTTCTCTTGTGTCATTGAAAACCATTATATATGTTGAAAATAATTGGTCTATAAAAATGAATATTCATAAGAGAAAATTAGGAATCGGAAAGATTACCTAGTTGACATTATAAAATAAGTAATATGTTCTACTTTTTTGAAAATAAATGTCCAGTACACTGTCATAACTATTGTTCAAACTGCTCTTTGCATGTGTGAACACATTGGCAACAAAAATGAAGGATTTATAATAATATTGAACTGTAGCGATTTGTATATTTTCTCGAAAATACATATAACTTAAAATTTCGAAATATGTTTATATCAAATGTATATAAAAATGCTTACTGAGAATATTAAACTGATATATTATTTTTAATATCAGAAATGAATCCTATATGGTTTGTTCTGCATGTTAATGGATTTGCGCAATTCTTTAGACTTAATTATGTTTTGAAGATATCTTTAAAATGAATAGAATTAAACACCTCTTAACCGATCTGGTCGGCACCGAGACCCGTTGCCTGTTTGGCCGATTAATCTGAGGTGCCCGTGAAAATCGTTTTCGTTCAAAAGGAGCCTACAATTTCATCAGGTTACACGAATAACCAAGTCACGTCAATGGAACTCAGTGTATTGTACTACGTAAGGGAACACGAAAAAAATTGATTCATAGAAAAAATGGACTCGGAAGCAAAAGGGGAATCAAACTAGTAAACTCCCTCCCTCACCTCCGTCCTACCCGCCTCAACTTACACATTGTACACCTAACATCACGTCACCCGGTTTACGTTTCAACAACAGGCCCGTCAAACAATCTATACTTGAGTCACTACCTACCAGGTATTTTACGCTAAAAGAGAAAAGAAAACTGTTTAACGAGATTGTCCGATTGATTCGATGACAGTTGATAGGAGGCCAGATAACTATAACATTAAAAGTACAATATTAGTCATAATTTCATAGATTCGAATGTGCGTTTATAACAGGTGGTTTATGTTAATAGAGTCTGTGTGTATGAGCTATTTTCGTGATTAAAGATGATTTCAAAATGAAATGGATTGAAAGTGGATTAAAAAATGCTCGTGAAGTGCTATGACATTGTCACTGGATTCAATATCTTTGATATTACCTCTCCACGAATTCACATATTTCTCATTATTTATAATGGTCTGTGAAGTAAAAATAATACACCAGTAATACAAGAAGTAAAAACAAATGAAAAAATTGTTACTTCGAATATCGTCGTGCCTTCTTCCGTGGTATTGAGGTTTCATAAAACCTCATCCACACTAATATATAAATGCGTAATGCGAAAACGTGTCCGTCTGTTTGCAACTTGATCACGACTAAACCACTGAGACGATCTTCATGAAATTTGACAAGCAGATAATTTAAATTTTCAGGATGAACATAGGCTAAATTTTATTTTTTAAATGTGTGATAAGGAATATAGATATTGTTTTTTTAAATAAATGTCGATAAAATCTGGAAAAAGAAAGTAATACTTGCTTACGCTACCCAACGGTTAGAGATAGGTGACAATTATGATTTGTCTCACAGATTTCTACAAAAAAAGTCCGCGACAGCATTTGTCTATCTACAAAAAATAACCTAAATTATCAATCAAACGTTTTTTAAAATAGGAGTGTTAAAAATCGAGAGTAATTTAAGAAGGAAAATATCAGTCATAATCAAATTTAATGGATTATTTATTTAGTGCATTCAACAAAGATAAAAAAACGTCTTTAAATCGTTAAACTTCGATGAACATTTTAGATTTTAAAAAGACTTTAATGAAATGGTGCAGCCGCGTCATGCCTTGAAAGCTTCCTCGAGATTGTGTAGTTTGTATTAAATTTGTATCATTATGAATTTGAAAAAATAGGATGCTGTACATGTTTATAAAACCATTAAGTAAAATATTTTGATTTGACAATATAGATTTTTTTCCGAGATGATTAGTTTGAGAAAAATCCCGGGCCCGGGATTGTCACCTAGTTTCCCAAAAATGCGCTATATCAATTTTACATTCAACTTTCCTCATCAGTCATTCGCAACGCCGATAGTCGCTCAAGCTTAAAATTCTTCGTACGTATTGTATGTTTTCGGAGAGCATAGGGAGAAAAATTGGGAAGGAGAAAGGGCTAGAAACAATATTGGTTATTGGGCAGTCGTAGAGGGAGACGAGTGCAGGCCTTCCGTCAACATTCTAAAGAAAGTTGCAGTTATCGGAAAACAAGTGGAATTGGAGTGCCTTAGCAGCACGGAGAGTGGAGGTCGCTCACCGAGTTTCGCGCATGAGAATTTGATCCACGAGTTTTGGGAGTGGACACAAATAAAAGAAGGAGTCACTGTTCACACAAAAATAAATGATGGTGAAATATACTAAGATGTGGTGAGATATGAGTTCTCAGTAATTCGAGGGAATGACAATTCCAACGACCATATTTTTATGAACACGTATATTTCCCATAAAGCACAAATAAATAACGTAACATACTCAATGTTTCAATCATTTTTGTGGATCGTCTTCAGGCAAATTGCTATTAATTTCATTTGAACTGTTATTAATTAAATATGCAGACGGAAAATATGACTAATTAAAGAGGAAAGTACAATCACAATCAGAATTGTTTATTGAAAAAAGCTTCGTTCGACCACGTAGAGTTATTAAATAAGAAAGTAATTACTATAGGAAACATTATAACACAAACTATGAATGAAACAAAATAAAATGAATTGCTTATTGCAAGAGAATTGAAATTTGAAAAATATTAAAATTAATGGAAGATGAAAAATTGTGATAACCTTAAATGAAATGCAGATTAGATGATAATTTTATATTAAAAAAAGTACGTGAAATGTACAGAACTTATTCTTGAACAACATGAAAACACAAAAATGTTTTTTCGTCTTTGATGATAGTGAAATAGTTCTGATTAATATGTCAGAGAAAGTCAGGAATCATCTAAAAGTTCTTGCAAAAGTCAATATTAGGAAAATTATAAAGATATTAATTTGGAGAAGAAAGGCACAAATCCTTTAAAGTTCTAATACAATATTCGCGTGTTTTGTTGTGACACCGACAGGATAAATAGGGGGGCAAATCAACGGAGTGCAATGAACCTATTTCTGAAATTCTCTCGAATGAAAATCATATTAACGATTTTTTTTCAATAATTTCGCGACTTTTCAAAGCCAATACCGAGTGTACCATTCATTGGTAATTTTTCCGTTACTAAGCTCTAAAGTGATTACAGAATAAATTGTCTACCTGTTTTTAGGTTGGAGGGTCATCCGATGACAAATCAACCAATGGTCTGGACCTTGAATAGAAAAATTTAAGATTATATCAAAGAAAGAAAATTTCAGTCATTTTCGACTTTTGGAAACAATGTTCGATATTTGACCTCGTGCATATTTTAAACAGCCGACCCGTAGATTAAAAATTATTTTCCAAAGAGAATTAAAATAGGTGTCGTTCTTTTCATCGTTTTGGCACAAATATTTCACATTCGCTAAGTGATTATTTTAAAATAACATAAATATTGTATTTTAAAACAGCGTGTAAAAATCAACATTATAATGTATTGCTTCTTAGTAACTTTATTTTTCCAATAATATTTAATATAATCTATATTTTTCTTTCCATTACATTTTAGGTAAATAGACTACTGAATTTTTTTAGAACCTAACTGAATAAGTAAATACTGTTAAAATACATTAAACGAATCGTCAAAGTAATATACCGTATTAATTTAATTTATACACACTACTGTGGTGAGCATTACCGTTGTCAGAATATATTTTCTTCAATTTGACTGCGCGATTGTATTAAAGTTATTTTTCTTCTTCCAGATCCCATGGGCATACTATCCTAAACATTTGCATTCTAGTTCTCAATTATCGTGTAAAAAGAATTTTTTAGCTATGTCACTAAAATGTTTGATCGTCATGATTGGTTACTATGAGAATAAATAGAACGATAGGTATTTTAGGGATCCAATGATCTAGCTGTTGACGGGCCTTAAATCTATAATAATAATAATAATAATAATAATAATAAATATTCTAACAACAAAAGTAGTATTTTTAATCCATGAAAACATTTTAAATTACGTCACCCTCATCAGAAAAGAAACTAATGAGGACATCTAATAATGATTTTACAGTTATAGTTTGAAGTTTTTTGTCTCAGTTCTTCTTTATTAGACCTACTTTTAGAACATCTCAAGGATTAATTTTAAGCCATTAATATAACATATTAAAATAGCATATTTTGGACAAATTCATTGCAATCATGAAACACAATATTTATTTTCATCAGTTCTAGTGAATGATAAATATAAACGCTGTACGATATACTGGGTAAGTCTTCTCCTCCCCTTTACGGGTTATAAGACAAATATTCTTATTTCCTTAAGAGAATGCCTGAATTTCAATTTAATGTACTCATCAGAATAATATAAGTTCGTTTTCTTTGCGAAGCCCGGTAATTGAAACACTTCTTTGGATCGATTAGGAAATCTGCTCAATAGTTCATGGTGGCAAACGTTATATGAACTGTCAACGTAGCGAAGCAGTGTAGATATGTTATTTTGACAGCTCCGGCGACCTCCATCTGCGCCTCTGTGAATTCCAGGCGAACGTTTTTCGCGTCCCCCACCTTCTTCCTCCCACTTCATCGTCTCCCACCATCTCCACTACGCCGCACAGTGGAACAGACACGGGCAAAAGTACATTAATTCCAAATAAATTTCTATTTTTATAGAAGCCCTTCTTCGTTCGTGGTACACCATACATGAGAATGCACTGTATCCAATGGTGAGCGTTGTCTCTTTGTAGGCCGTTACCGGCAGCGCTTCCAGTATAGCTTTTTATCAGTATAAAAACATTCCTAGTTCACGTGAACACGTTCTCAGTGCAATACTGCTTGACGAGGAAGATAAATTAACAAAAGAAATTAATTCCTGAGTTACGTAATAATAATAAACTTTGTCAAAAAAGCAGTTACAAACTGCGTATAAACTCAGATAACATATTTTCGGAGTCATGTAAGTTAATTTACTTACTTCTTTTTTTTTTCACTTGATAGTCTTAAAATAGTAACAAATATTTTCGTGAGATATCACAATGTACCGAACATCCTATTGTTTGTTACAAGTACTCGAATAAATAAAAAACAATAATTATATGTAATTTTTTATTACTAATTGCTTCACATGATATTATATTAGTTACATGAGGTACAATATTTTGGATAAAAGAGGACCAAAGAATACCCTACGCAAGTCTGCAATACGCTAAACTGGTCTCATCCATACGAATGACAGTAGGGCCACTCGATCTGTGAGAATGGCCTTTAATTCTATCCTCTGGATGAGAGAAGTCGCAAGGGTAATCCATTGACTTACTATTGGAATATAGATATCCCTGTTCAAGTCTGTATGGCAAGTGACCCACATGAAAGCAAGGTGTACGAAATTCAGCTTATTGTAACGCGCAGATCCAGCTGTCCAATTGCAACTTTTTACTAATCCAACGTTGCAATACTTTAACATTCGGTTGAAACAAATTACGTCCATTGTTGATATTTCATTATTAAATGCATGATATTACTAGCTGGGGTTAAGCGGTATTGGAACTGTTAAATCACCTCAATGTTGTAAGAGTAAATTAAGTAACCTATATTCCTTCCCATTGAAGCTCAGTCCGCTGAGTACTAATTATAATTATTTTAACTTTTATTTTGTATAAAAGGGAATTTGTATATTTTTTTTTCATTTCGCTGTTCTTTTTTTCTTCACTCGTTCCAAACAGACGTCATTACTAGATTATTCTTTCACTGTGATATTCCCTATTTTTATGTTGCTCTTGATACTTTTTTAATTTTTATTATTTTTTTCATCTTCGGCGACATCCTCTGACCACTTTCGTGTGTCATTCTGTTGCGTATAGCACATATTTAAGAAAAATTCTGCTTCAATCAGTTTCACTTTTCTTCAGTATTTATCAATCTTCTCTTCAACCAAATTACGTTCCCTGCAATTTTTTAGTTAATTCATGCCAGATCCCCTGTCCATAACACGCAATACTTTGTACATTTTTTATTTATTTCGGTCCAATTCACTAGACCGTCTTGAATGTAACTCAACGTCATTACGAGGCTCTTATTATACTCTTAATTTATCACATTTATAAACAAAACATAATTAAATTAGAATCATGCAAAACATAATATCAATATATTAAAAATATCACCTTTTTCGGTAGATTTGTACTTTTTTTATTTCTAAGATACAATACAAACATTACAAATCTATTAACAAAGTCGAATTTTTTAAATTACTAAATATTAATAAGTACATGATATTGAGTTAAGGTAAATCAATGCACCCCACCAAGATTGCCAACGTTCCGATTTTATTAAGTCATCTTTGGGGCTCTCTGCAACGGAACCTCCTCACCACCAGTCATCACTACAACCATTTATCCCTCAACCTTGAAGATGACTTAATAAAAGTCGAAACGTTGGCGATCTAAGAAAGATGTAATTATTGTGACCTAAACTCAAGATATCATATACTCACATTTGCTGACCTGAATTCTTCATTCTCTCCAACCTTCCTCACTATATTCGTGCTAACATTTCAGTCACTTTCCTTTACATCTTTTTTTTCTTTTTCCAATTGGCATAACTCCTATAGTACGTATGAATTTTTATTAGAAGCGCACATACTAGGTTGGTTCTTAAAAAATAAACTTTTGTAATTTGGATGGAGCCCCCTCCCATTTTTTTATGACTTTAAATAAGACTCTCATAAAATTTTCGAAATTACAAAATATATTTTATGGATAGTCACACATCTTTAAACTTGTTCAATTTCAAAGCACGGAAGCGACCTCTAAAATATACTTTTTAAGTTGAACTTTTTATGAAAGTTTCTCGTGACATAAATTTGCCCCATAGTGCCCCATCCTAATTTCAAAAATGAATTTTTAAGAACTGCCCTAGTGATGGGTAAAATGTGGACACCATATCACAGCATTCTTCCACCATTTGTAAAGATTTGTATTTCTGGTGGAGTTGGCTCAGCACGTTCTTTGTCCAGACGTGGCCCACTGTGTACCACTACCTCATGCTCTCTCCTGCCACTCGTCGCTTCGGACGAAGCCGCTGCCTTGCAACGCTTCCACCGAAAATTATTTAGAGCGTTTTCGACATGAAAGATAGCTCTGAAGAATTCTCTCGCTGCTGTCTGACAGTCTTGTCTTTGGGAGAGGAAAGCTTTCACAGAACGAGTAATTCAACTGTTCGTCATGTCGAATGTAGCAAAGAGGGAAAGTTTCAATGACGAAATTACTATTTAAAATACGATCGGAAGGAAGTTGTAATGATACTAGTTTTGTGCTCAAGAATATTTTATAAGGTATTGTTTTTGAACTACAAGATGGATAATGTAGTTTTGTGTATATTTAAGGAACACATTAACGTAAATCATTAAATTTAAAAAAAGTTGATTGATAAAAAGCTGTTTGCGTATGCGCCAACAGTGCGTGCTTGGAGGATGTGTGAAGAACTTCAAAATTAGTCACATTTTGTCATTGGCTTCAGTAGGTTTCAACATCTTGTTATAAACTGTTATATAGTTACTTCCATATTGAATTCATTATCATTAAAACAGACATCTATAATTTTGGCAATATTTTTTGTTATGAAGTATTTATTTTAGAGTACAGAATGGAGGAAAAAAAGTATCTTCTGTCATTACTATCCGATACGTCTCTATATTGTTTCTATAATTATATGTTTCACATCAATATTTTTATTTATTTATATTAAATTTGTCTACGAGTTAAACATTATGTAATCGTTCAATTACATTTAAACATACGAAAAAAATATAACGAATTAATTTATGAGAAATATTTCGTTGGGTGCTTTCGCTTGATAAGAATGTTTCTTCATATTCATTTTACTACTTTAAGACAATCAAAGCAATTCTTCAGTTATTTAATTCTTTTTTACTATAGAGGGAAAATTATTTTCAAGTTTATATACGAAAGCGAGAAAGATCGAGTGTAATATGCGATAAACCATGGTGTATTAGTTATACAGCCGGGAAAACTATTTTGGAACTCTTCATACAAGTTGCTTTCTCTTGTTTCGTAAACAATAACATTAAAAAAGATGAAATTATCTCTATTCGCTTGGCTTCTTACATTCAGGGGTATTATGATTCAATAAATTTTTATCTGGGCTGTATACAGTATGAAGAAATTTTCTAAGATAATAAATATATTATTTATTTCAGGTTATTATATTAATTAATTCCTGAATTCAGCCAGTATTAACGCAGAGTTCTAATTGATACTATGAGTAGGAATATTTTTCGCCAATTTTCTAATCAGCGCTTACAATCACGTAAATCTAGTCAGTAAATCTCCCATAGAAACACCTTTGTTCTGGAAACTGATCAAATCGGATAGATATAAAAATATGAATAAGTATAATGCTTAGTACTGAACATTAAATAATATTATAACTCGCCAATACATTTGTTAAGTAAACAACAAAAATTAACGAAATATAAAAAGCGGTAAAAACAGTTCCTTAACGTGCATCATGCAATTTTTAAAATGAGATTGTTTACACCTAGATAAATTAAATATAAAGTAATTCAGACGTATTGGTAATAACTAGTTTAAATACGTTCACCGTAGTTGTATGTCTCGCTGTTATTGTAAATCGCCCAACCTGTCTCGAGTCCTACTAACATCAGTGACACGACGGAAATATTCGACAAGCGTCGGTTTGGAAAGTTGAAAAGAAGTGTCAATGTGAGAGCCTTACGAGCTCTTTGAGAGCAAACCAAAGACGCCGATCCAATAGGAAAACGGAACGTCAGAAACGGTTTTTACAAAGGTTGCGGAGGGGGAGGAGATTCCGAGAAGGAAGAAGAATTACATAAATGGAGCAGAATTGATTCCCTTCTCAATGCCTCGGAGAGCAACAAAAGCATTCGAAGAGAAAAACCAGTACACAAGAAGTTTATTGAACAATTCAGGTATTGTTTTAAATTACAGGTATAGAGATAGAAGTCGATATAAAAATATAAGTGCGTTTAATTTTTTTTTTCAAACATATATTACTTGCTTCAGATACACCGAATTTTATCATTCAAATTCAAATTTCTCATCGAAATTTTCAATTTTTTAAATTATTAACACGTTAATTTCCTTATAATACTGTATAAAAGACAAACGTGTGTATTGAAATAAAATGATTAAATTGATGAAGTTCGCTTCACTACTGAAAATGACGCTATAAAACTTTGCATACTTTCTTGTGGTATGAATACAAATAGTACATACAAGATTTGAATACAATAGTACATCATTGAATACAATAGTACATAGTGGTATGAATACAATAGTACATCGTACATTTGCAGATTATGTTATAAAATAAAATTATAAAATATAAAATTATACATTATAAAATTAATCTTCAGTACAGATACTAATACAAAAAATACCTTCCGTTAAAATCAATTACAAAACCTGAAAAGGGTGAAAGCGAGCAAAGAAAAATGGTCCTCAATAAATGGGAGCCGAGACCCATATCTATTATTATTATTATCATTATTACTATTACCTGAAAATGTATCTTTTTTACTTCTTTTGTGTCATAACGTCATTAGTACATTGAAGGATACGATGAATGGATTTAAATAATTCTTATGAATTAGTTGAAGTTGATGCAAAATGTTTTATATATTCCTCAAATTAATTTTTTTATTAGATAAACCACTTACAATTCTCATTTATTATATTAAAATATGTTATATACTAAACTTTTTGATAGTTACACTTCGGAGGTGAAATTACTCATCAATAATTTTTTCGGTGATGGATCATCAAAAAATATATCGGTTTTCAAATCGTTCGGACACAAGAAATTGAATTTTACGTGTGATTTTGAAGAACATAATCCCGTGTGTTTCATTGCGGTACAACTTAAATCAAAAGATGGATTTTCAAAAATGTTCGGAACATGAAATATATATTTTATGTGATGATGTGTGCAGTTTCTTACGAATGGGTTCACTCAATAAATTGGAACCGGAAAATTGAGGGGGTTGCAATCCTGTTTTTATCTCTCAAGCAAAGGTTCTCAATACGGGAACCAATTGCACTTGGCGGAAATGAAACACTTGCTTTGACGCGACTTCGATCGGTACCTGCAAGTCGATTCCATTCTGAGAACGATAGCTACCTCGAAATGATATTTTTCTGGGGCGTTTCTTTATGTGCGTAGCAATTTTACTATATCGAGATACAGAGGTTGGAGAAGGTTGTATACAGCTACATTACACGCGGTGGAGAAAATAGGATGAAAATATTTTGGTTATGTCGTACGAACATGAAATTATGAAGTTCATAAGAAATATGTTTGTTCATTATATTTTGACGCTCCAATAAAACAAAATTATTTAACTTACATTGTCGATTGCAAATTATCAGAATCAATCAGATATAGATTGACTTTCATATTAAATTCAAGATCAGTATTAATATCTAAATGTATAATTAAATTCTTTTATATAAATATGTAATCCAAGCTGCTTAGAAAAGAATATGACTAACCTTTTTTCTTTTCGTTTTTCGGAGATTGATTTTAAGACAATATATTAGAATTCTTCAATTTACATATTCTAAGTTGGGTGCGATCCTTCAAGATCTCCTTTGGATCTAAAATCGTCATGTATAAATCACCGGAAGATAAATTTAATGGTAAAAAATGACACCGTCAAGCACTTTTCTATCTAGACGTAGACTTATTATGATCTCTTTGATAGGTATGGGTCACATGTGTGAATTTTCGGTGGGATGTTTTTCGGGGTTGGTGCAAATAAGAAGAGAAAATATGCTTAAAAGAAACTATTGACTTATTTCACATCATCTATTATTATAACTGAAGTAACCAAAAACAGATTGGAAGGTGACGTCTATCGATGATGAACAACTATTTATCACATAAAACAACGGAGAACACTTTTCGCATACTAATACAACAAAATGATAATGTTGTGATGCGACCCTAGTCGCGTCGTTCCCTTTGTCGAGGTCAGTAGCTCATCTCCGTGTCGCGCAAAAAATCCCACAGCCCAAAAATCGCGCAGCTAGAAAACCCCACAGGTCAGGTAGAAGGATTATGCCGATCCTTCCAGGTTATCACTGGTCAGGGGGAAGGGAAAAGTAATGCATTGCACTTTCATTACCTTTAGGTAAGTTCAGTAAAGAAACTAAAAATGTAGCCATTAATTTCACGAAACTAAATGACGGCTCATTTTTTCGTCTACAATAGACAAATAAAACAAAATTTGAATCACACTTCTACGATGTCTGGTTACTGAGATAAGACTATATTACTCAGAAAATTATATGTACTCCCAAAAATGTTAATTCTTGATATACATTTCCCAGGTTTTATTCGATTAAATAATATATTATATAATTTTACTAAGTATTGGTTCTATTACTGACTCAGTAGAATTACTTTTTCAAAATTACCCATTTCCATCACAATTCATCGAAACCTTTGAGTGACTAAATGATATTGGTATACACATAATGATATAGGTTAATCCATCATAAAAATGTCTGGGTAACTAATAACAATAATATATAATGTATCTGGTAAATTAAGTTGTTATTAATGTCATTTTTATAATTGAGAGTAATTTCTACCTAATGCATATAAGATGACGTAAAAATACCTCTGGGGCAGACATTATGGTGTCCAAAGAAATATTTGGCATGCAACTTTTGTCTTCTGTTAATATAGCACAGAGTTAAAGAGCAACATAACATATAATTCCCAACCGAAACCGGGGTTGGGCGCTACTATAAAATAAGCCTACTTCAATATATTGAATAACATATATGTTAATATATGTTAAAACAAAATATTGATATAAGTCATGGCTATTTTTCTCGAGAAATGTTTATTTAAATATTCTCCTACGATAATTAATTTCATATCAGTCATGCAGTATAAATGGGTTTTTCGTCGACATGAACGTACTGAGTTGTTTCGATTCGGCACCTATCGCTGCAGCGCAGAAACGGTTGATTTCTGTTTTGTTTCAAAACACATCAGCGTTTTTATCGATTGACCAATAGATTTCTTCTCTGCGTACGTCTATACTTTGAATGAAAACTCAATCTTAAAAAGAGAGAGAATACTATCTAGGGGACGGCACGTCGTAATAGTGTGTATTCTCACTATGGGTTTTACTCACAGATCCCTCATCACATGGCGGCCGTCAATGGCGTGGCTATTAGCACACTGTGAGTGTTCATCATAGTCGTCACATTGTTGTAGATATAGTGTTAAAATATATACAGAAAAACATTCTGTGATAAAAATCCTTTTTCGAATAAGTGATTTGGTACTACAACTTAAGTAAGAACAGAAATTTATCGTTACGTATTATATACAATACACGCTTGCATTGTGTGTTCCGTACCGCCGGTAACTGAAATTGTCGATAGCCCGCAAAACCCACCAAATATCATAGATCATCCCCCCCCCACACACACACACACACTCACACACATAAATTGAAAGTTATGTTCATAAACATGCAAACTTTTTCAAAAATCACAATGAAGAAATTTCGATTGTCTTTTTATCTTCTCAGTAAACAATTCCTTCACTGTACTGTATGGTATGTCTTAATTAAAGACAATCATTACAACTGCAGAAGAACTGGTTTGCAAGTCTTCCTATATTACATTTTGTTACTAGATTGCCAACGTTTCGAGGTGTGTTGACCTCTTTATCAGGGCTAATAAAAACATATTACAGACACTAAATAATTTCAAATTATACACATATTTACCTCTCTGAAATCATTAACGACTCCCTTATTAGACTTAACGTAAAATACTAAAACACAATTAGGACAATTTTAAAGTTTTTAAACATTTTCACAATGTTAACTTCTATTACTTATATATTACTTAAAGAACAGTCTACATTAAAACATACCGTGGATTGTATGAAGATAATTAAATAACCAGTTACATATCACATTAAAATCAGTTACATATCACATTAAAATTTAAATTATTCTGCAAGTCTGACAGTTCAACTTTCTTTGTCAAACAGTTCATTAAAGACTATCTCAGTATGATTTTCTTCTTTATCTAAAATTCTTGTCTTTTCAAAACTCATAACATGATTATTCTATCTGAAGTGATTGCTAATGCCACTCTTATTTCTGTTTTATTTTTGTAATTCCTTTCATGTTCTTTCATCCTTATAGCTAGAGGACGTTCTTATGTCCAATATATTTCAAGTTGCAATATTTGCATGGAATATAATAAATTACATTAATTTGATCTAATGTTTTTATTTTGTCTTTATGACTTTTGACAAACTCAGCCTCATTATTCATACGATATACAATGGTGATTTTAATTCTTCAACTACTGTTCTCACTTCTTTATTTATACTGTGAATATATGGTAATACAATAATTCTTTTCTTATTCACTTGACCTTCATTTTCTATTTTTTTCTTTATTTAGTTCACTATTTACTTTCTTCACATAAAAGTACTTTATGGTTTTGTTTCTTAAATTTATTGGATAATCATTCATTAGCGGAATTCTTTTCACTTTTTGTATATTATAATTTTTAAATTTTTCATGAGATAGGTTTTCAACTTTTTTATGTAAATTAATCATAATATTTTTCTTCATAAATAATAGGTGTTTAGAATTGAAGTTCATAATCCTACCAGATGCCGATGGTTTTATAAACCTATTGCAGATCAAATTGCAGATCAAATTGCTCTTATTGTTTATAAAAGTGGTGTCGAGAAAATTTAAGGATTTTTGAGATTCTGTTTCAATTGTAAATTTAATTTCATTACTATATGTTATATGTTTCTATTAGCCCTTATGAAGAAGTCAACACACCTCAAAACGTTGGCAATCTAGTAAGAAAATTTAATAAAGAAAGACTTGTGAACCAGTAATTCTGCAATTGTAATGATTGTCTATAATTTAAGACATATAGTAAAGTGAAGGAGTTGTTTTACAGCGAATATTGGTAAATTTACTTGAAAACTGCATGGTATGACACTGCAGTTTATTTCCATGAAAATTTAACAGAAAACATACATACTGCATAATCCTTTTTGATTCTGCCCAATAACGTGTTCACTCATGTATTAAAGAATGTTAATACACTTTAAACTGTGAAAAAGTACTTCTGTAACTTACATGATTCCTGATAATTTTTGTAATTACTATGTGTTTACTGAACTGGTCTGAATGTAGTTTTTTATTTGTAATATGTCATCGCGGATAATCCGTCCTACCGATAAACGAGACTCTCAAAATTGGAATATACTTGAAAATAGAATTCTTGACATTAACATTAGTTATAAATCCTAGGAATGACTAATAACTGTATAAATATATACTACTGAATAGTACAAATTCAATAATTTACATACCAATTCAATCAAATAATAATATGTGCACCTCAAGATAATATAAAATACACATTGCAATAATCCAGATTTCTCAAGCAAAGATGTCACCACGAAAACCGACAACGCAAATACAGGAATTGTACTCGAAATTCCTTGTTTGTTTTTGCTGTCCCGAAAGATACCTATCAATGCCTTCACATGTAACTATTTTTAAACCTGTCAGGTTGAATTTTAATTACTCGGAAATGAGTCATTTGTGTTCGCAATCCGGTCGTTTAATAGAAAGTGTTTGTGTAAAGAAATTCAATGCTTCAGAAAAGGAAGACGACGTTTTGGTGTAGGTCAGTTAACTTTTTCTTCTCCACGACTGTGTTAAGTTTACAGACTAATCGTTCGAGTTTCCTTTGAGTGATTGTGACTATCAGAAATGAGACGTAATGGTACTCATTGTCTGCTAAAAATGTTGACGAATCAAAAGTTTGCAGGGCAGCTGATTTTTACAAGGAAAGACTTCTCTTTAAAAATTCCTATCAGTAGTGGAATTTTATGGTTTTATTTTGGAATCAGAAAAATTTTGAGCCACATGCAAGCCAATTATTTCTGAAAGTAAATACGTGAAGTAAAGCATTGTTGCAAATAGATTTCAGATCACTTGTAAAACGTATGCCAGAAATATAACGTAGGGAAGAACAGAATAGATTAGTAGATATTATTAGAAGCCAAAGACTAACAAATACCTAAACAGGAGCTGAGAACTGGAGATGAGGAGCGTGGTAATTACGAGCTCCCGTTCTCCCTTTAATTATGCATCCAAAATAATTTCTCAAATGGAAACCTTTTGTAGTTTGATGCTGAAATTTAAAACATCTGTAATTTGGTATTAATTATTTAAGCATTATTAAAGGAGCATTACCTTTCATACAACTTTTTTTGTGTATAATTTAATTTATCCGAACTTGTAATAACAAGAACATCTGGGGAAATTATTTTTTACCATTGGACACAATTATCTCCAATGCTGGAAGATATGTATTTTACTATTTATATTTACGACATTATACATCGTATAACTACGTTATATTTATACTAGTATTTATGTTTATTCATGTGTATTGCGTGTGAAATGGTTTCGATGGTATTTATACATTAAAAAGTCTTACATTTATTAAGTTACCTTCATATTACGCAAATACTTCGGCGAGGTGAAAATGGCAACAATGAGAATTCCAAATCAGGTCCAAAATCTCATAATACATAATACTTCCAAAAAAAATTTTAAATTATCATTTTACAAGCATAAGGTGGCAAGTATATGTTACGAGCTGTCTCAAACTCGCGACCTGACTATAGTTATATCAGATATTGAGGACGCAAGTATACGTGTTCACAAAATCGATTAAGATTTTCTGTGATGCAAATTATTGTAACAATATTTGATTCATTTTAATCTAAGGAGACTATTACGGTAAAACCGTACACCAATCCATTTTATTGTGTTTTTATTCAGCATACAGTACAGTATATGTATTGTATAAAGTTGGTAGTATCCGGGGAACATTCGTGTTGGACCCCGAATATTGATTCCCTAATCTTTTAACGATGCAGGTATTTTTTTAATTTATTTTCGAAATAACTCAGTACGTTAGTCGCTATAGTCAAGGCTCTGTAATTTACTACAATTTCGAACACTTCATATCACAAAAGATCAATTAATGGATAGAAGAGATACAGCTTTATAATACAAATTCAGAACACTTTAAGATTCAGCATATAAAACATTCATGAACATCGTTATTGACTCATATGTTAATATTTTTTATTTTATTTCCATTTGAAGACCTCTCGATAAACAATAGACTAATAATAAAAATGCTTCTAATGAATGGATGCAGATTTGTTTTATATAACCTAAATATGGGAACATTTATGCGAAAACAACTGAAATAACATGAGAAGTAGCCTTAATCATATTGATTTTATTTGTATTCTGTTTTTTATTGAGTCTTTCAATAGAAATACGTTTATTATAAATCTTAAAATAGCCATTCGCTATATACTGGCGATATTTTTAGCTTAAATGCAAATTTATGAAATAAAAAATATAAAAACATTTTAACAAATGACATTAATAACTTTACAACATTAAATACTAATTCATTTAATGTTAATTACACTGACTAACGTATATGAAAGAAAATACTTTTTCTTCACCTAAATACACCTGAAATACGGTTCTAAATGTGTAAATAAAGTTGATTATCGTTTAAGTTAAATAATACACTTTGAATAATTATATGAATACGTTTTTAATTTATAATATAATAAATTCAGAGGAAAGTATGATATATAATTTTTTCTAAACTGTTTTGAATTTTCTGTTCAATAACTAAAATCATAATCAAATCTCTTCTTACAGCCAGTTTGTCGTGACTAAAATATTATTCAATAAACCATAATTTGGTAACAAAATGAACACTATTCTCAAATTGCAAACATCTCTACAAACAGGTACACCATAACGTAATGTTCAAAATTACATTATGGTCATTATGAGAAATAATTGAGAAAATTATATTATAAACGGTAATTCAAAAAATATGAAGGCTTCCCACAGGATGTCCTTGGACCTCTCAAAATTAAAACCTCATACATGCTTGTTATCTATTGGCAAATTCTTTTTAATTCACGAATAATCCCGAACGGTACACAATTTACATGGAAAATATCTTATGGTTTTCTCTTTTTTATAATCAGATAGAGAGACAACAGAACAGGAAGCGTGAACTTTATGTCGTGGTTGATCCGACGTGTTGAGATTTTCTTCTGCGTTTTCCTTCATCAATTTCAATATTTATAACAACCTAGTAAGTATAGTGGATGTTTATTGAAGATCTGTGTTTCGACAGCTACTTTCCTTCATCTTTAAGTGATTCTATTACATAAACAAATAAATGAATTTCATCTTAGTAGCATAATAAAAACGATGACACTGACAACTCGTCAGTGTAAAAATTTAAATGGACAATTATAAAATTTAGATAACATGTCGGTGTCCATTTGAAAATTAAAAGTTTCTAGTACATTTAGTGTGTTACATTTAACGTGTGAAGAAATTTTGTTCGTGATCTAATATTAATACATTATACCAGTCTATCAAACGATCACCTAAATCGTGTAATGATATTCCATTATGTTGCTTCGAGTTTGTTTCGTTAGTGTTTTGCTGTGAGTTGAATCTGTCCAATTTAGCAAAAAGTACATTTTTTTCCTACAAAACCTAAAAATAAACTTTTAGTGAAAACAGTTTATCTATCGCATCTTTATAATGAAGATTATGACATTGCTTGTAAATTTTACTCACCAAGCAAATATAAAAGAATTTTCTTGAAGAAAAACGTACGAAAAATTTGGAATATTACTCTTACGATATGGAAACACTATAAACATGGTTTCAACCAGCGTTACCAGAGGTACGCTAAGCAGTACTCCATGAGAAGCCCCACTAGACCATTAAAAGTACTTTTAATTATTTATGTTTAATTTGCAATAATCCAGATTCTGATTTTTTTCAGTATGGAATGGAAAGTATGAAAACTAAAATAACTTACTACGTGACAAAAGAAAATGAATAGAACTGTAATTCTGCTAAACTAGCTCGTGTAGCAGGATATTAGGTGTCATATTTCATAACGCATTTCATAAGTATTTTTCATAAGTATGTATCATAAGTGCATGTGAGTGTTGGGGGGAATTGAAAAAATGAATTTATTAATGGAGGGGTTTATGACATGTGTTTCGTAAAATAAATAATGTCCTCATTTCGGAATTGCGAATTTCATAATTTGAGTTATCTGTTTATGTTCCAGAAACTAAATTATGTTTTCTGTCTATCAACTCCCCCCCCTCAAAAAGAAAAATCCTTCCAATTTGTTATCACATTGAGAAGGATGGAATATCAATGTCTTATGTGAATGACTCATTACACTCAGTAACTTTTGGAATTTTCATAATGGGTATTACAATTTTTAAACTTCAATAGTTTTGTGTTTCTTAATAGAAAAAGGACATTTAAGACCAGAAAACATAAATGAATATTCACAATTTACACACAAAAGAAAAATTACACACAATTTCTTTCATAGAGGATTTGAAAGTAAAATGATAGGTTACTACGAATATTAATTTTGCGGATGTTTAGGTTCTTACTGTATTTTGAAAGTGAATGAGGTTAATGTGTCATGCGCTTTTTGCTCTTGAGAATAATATTTGAACCAATATTAGTGTAGAAAATTTTCTTCATGGCTCTCGAAGTTAGAGTAGTATTTGGACTGTTTTAACAATTGATAAAACATCCGTGGGTAATCTGACCTCTTTCAATTGGTTATATGATCTTTCTGGTGTATATGATCTTTCTCATTTAGCTTTATCACAAACTCACTGTAGTAGTGATGTTCCAATGTATTTTTCGTGTCAGTTCTCTAATAAAGATTGATCGCACTCTAAACACTTGAAACAAAACAAAATATTATATTTCCATATTCGGGGGACACATTACATTAAATAATTTCATGACCTCTTGACAGTGATTACACTAAAATGATTTATATTAAAAATTAGAAAATGTGATGAATATTTACTACGGCATTTTCATTCATTCATTTATTCATGCGAATGCTTTTAACGTATGTGAACAAAGTAAAGAATTTCACAAAATTGGGAATCGATTTCGCAAAGTTCTCAACACCAAAATCACCTTTAATATCACACTTTTCGCCTATTATGTCATCAGAAAATGATACTCAATGTAGAAAGCAGGAACCTTCCTTGTCTTCGAGAAGGTGATTAGGTTTACCCTTTAAAAGTTAATTCCTCCCAAGTGACGAACTAAAATTTGTTCAAAGGCTGGTTCACACATATTCTCAATTATCAGTCAAAGGATCTTTTACACTTTATATCAACTTAATATATTAAATCACAATCATTGCCAAATCATTTATATACAAATAATCTAATGGGATACATAAAGGTCGTTTAATAAAAATAAATAAATCATGCAAAATATTTAATAATGGTATATTTATTAAGAAATTTTTAGGATCTGTCGTTGTTTATTGTTATAAAACTAATTATTATAAAGAATTAGTACAATGGCATCGAGTGCCAATAGTCAAAAATGTTCAAATGTTGAAAAGTGGGGCTGTGAATTTTCAAAACAAATCTCTCCATAAATTGCATCAAAAGAACAAATTATAAGAAAAACAAAACAGTGAAATAAGAGCTCTTAAATTTATAATTTAGATATATATTTTTTATATTTTACATCAAATTGATTAACAATTATTTAATTACATGGCCAAATGTATTGCTTCACATTGTATATCTGAAATAGTTCAGATGCTGCTTCTTTCCAAAACTAACTGTTTATTCATATTTTATCACTTTCAGAATGTTATTTTAAAATTTATTCATCTCAACAGTCATAAAAATAGCATATTATTTTAAATTTCCAAACTATTATATATTAACCTACACAAATTTATAGGAAATACTTTTGTACAAGGTACAAAATTTTCAAATATCTATTTTTCACATTAGAACACCTCATTACTATTCTCCAATACACTACAAGAATAACACCGAGAGGTGTTTCTTGTTCTATAGTTAATCATGATGCGCTATAAGAAAATCATTTCTAGGAAAACTATACGAATTCCGTGAGGAATGTTTACTCTAGTGGCGGATTTAATGAGAAGCAATTGAGCACTTGCTGACTGGGCGCTTGCCTCACTATTCAGGACTCTCCTAACCAAGAGGCCAAATCACTTGTGTTATTAAAGAGTCAATGAGTAAGCATAGTCTCAGAATAAGTTCCTATGCCCATCATATATTCAACTCTTCTTTATTTATACAATCGTATTCAGTCTCTTCTCACAAGCGCTCCAAACCACATTTATTTGTGTCCCATTCTTCTCTTGCTTGTATCATAATGCATTCTTGGGAATTACGTGAACCCTGCCACAGTGAGAACATCCATCCGCTTTGCTGATGCTTGAACCTTCACTCCTAGAAAAGTCGCGATCCTTTCGCGATTTTTACACTGAATCTGCAAATTACGTTCGATTTACGTGCAAATTTTGCCCCCTCCCCGCTTTTCGTTTTCTAATTTTTCTGTTCAAATTAGACCAATGAGTTTATATCGTGTCTGTGAAACGTCAGTATTGTTGTGTCTTGAGTGAGAGTTTTTAATTATTGTATGTATTATCAGTTTAGTCTTTTGCGTAAGTATTAGCCATAATAACTTCCCAAGCAGTGGACACTCTTTCGGTAAGTAGTTTTATTCAGTTATATTTTGAAGTAATTACTTAATAGGCTTTTGAAACAACATTGAAATTGGAAAATAAAAATTCTAGAATTCGTAATTTCTTCTGGGAATCTTATGACAGGATAGTGACTAGTTGTAAGTTTTATTACCACCTCATTTTTATTTGTAAGGGGAAAATAAGCAATTTTTATAGGTGAAAAGTAGCGTCTTGGTAATTATAATTATTGAAATTAAAAGTAAATCTATTTGAAATGTGTTTTATGTCATGCATTGATCTATCTTAATCACTACCAAAATCCATTTCCAGATGTTCAAATAGCATGAAGAATCCTATAAACAATGCCAGTAACAGTTGTCAGTGCTGAGTAGTTGCAACGCTTCCAATTATTAGTAATACAAAAATTCATATTATTAATACAAAAATGAATTCTAACATCTCTCAAGATCGGCTCTCTTCTTTTATTCTCTGTCAATTGTGACAACTGAGTATGACATAGTTAACCAGCTGAACGAAGTTATTGATGAAAATGCCAAACAAAAATCAAGAAAAGTTACTTTTCTGTAGGGTGTCATATTATTTTGTATTTTTTTTTAATTTTTTCTCTGTTCCTTCATGAAAATTTCCTATAGAGATGACTCATGGAAACATTGTTTTCTTATGTTCTAATAAATCTGAAGTATAACTATTAATTATGACAAACATAGAAATCTCTTAGATTGCGGTGAACCTCACCGCCAGGTAACAGATTAATCATGTTACGTCGAATGAAAATGGGAGACGGGACCGGGATTCGAACCCGGGACCTTGAGCTTTGCGCGCTCATGCGCCTACCGACTGCGCCATCCCGTTCGCCTCGGGATGGCGCAGTCGGTAGGCGCATGAGAGCGCAAAGCTCAAGGTCCCGGGTTCGAATCCCGGTCCCGTCTCCCATTTTCATTCGACGTAACATGATTAATTATGACAAGTATTGCCACTAAAGATATATTAACCGACCCTTATGTAATACGAATTAAACAGTTTTTCTGATTTGTATTTCTCAATCAATAGGGATTCTTGAAGTTATTGTCCTAGGCAATATTTGTAATTAGTTTTTCAACATAATTTGGTGGAGAGATTTTCAGTGTTTTGCAGCTTGTTTCGATTGAATCTGACAGCAGTTCGTGCAGCAAGCGTGGAATGAGTAATGAACTCACATAAAATCAAAGGCGTGCTACATTGACTGAAGAAACTTGCATACGATTTCAGTATTGTGTACATCGAGAGATCAATTGCTAACCAAACAGGTTTGGGTTCTAACATTGCAATATTTGCTGAACACATAGCTAGGAAGGTATTTACGCTCAATTGAATATTGTAAAAACAAATTTTTGTGTTTTGTAATTTTCAAGTGATTAAATGTATGTCGTTTCTGAAAACTAATAACTAAATCCTTCTTTTTTATTAATTTTGTAAATAACTACGATTTACGGTTTCATTTCCTACGAGAATGGTCCATTGAGGGTTTTGCTGTCGGGCATTTTTTGTTAGATCCTCCACAGGTTTACTCCTAGGAAATACACACTTATCGCTTTACCGTAATCGGTTTCCTATGTGCATTTGCATTTCTAGAAACACTCGAAACTGTTTTACACGTTCAAGAAATAATACTTGACTTAAACTACTTTATAATACTCATCTAAAAGTTAAAAGATGATTTTAATAATTCACATTCTTTCACAATTCCTTTTTACCGAACGTTAAGTGATTCTTAATATTCGATAACATAACCAATATAACCAGTAAAACGTTGCTTTACTAAGAAATAACTTTTTAAATAAAATGTGACTGATGAAGGAAAAAGACTTCCAGTATCTATTAATTTTCAGTGTAAAATTATTTCTCCCAATATATTCTATTTTAGTAAGAAAACTTAAAAGTGTACATCAAATTAAAGAAAAAATTAAGAATTCTTATAACTTTATCATCATACATTAATGAAATGTTTTGACGAATTAAAACAATCTAAAAAAAAAACTTTTTTATTTAGGGAGAGATTTTTTAATGAACTATCAATGAGATTAAAAAATTTAGTACTTCCTTCTTACAGTACTTTTGATCGTAAATTCTAAGAAATAGATGAACTGCACTTTGCGGAATATGGGGTATCGTATCAAAAGATATAAAACCTATCGTGAAAACGGAATAAACACAAAAGATATTTACTATTTATTTCGAGAATAATCATATAATACGCATAAATAACGGAGAAAAGTTATGGTTTATTTAGAAATGCAGGAGTATTTATAGAACTGGATTTTGATTGGTGGTCGTTGATGGTAGAATTAAGTTATTTCTCTTCCGTTATTTCCAATTTCTTCTCATAGTTAAGATATTATGTCACTGGAAAAGTATTATATTAGACAAGGAATTATTAAATTAACCATTCACTTCCATTTGAAACCTGTAAAATAATTATTAAACGGAAGATTCATTCTTTCATATTAGCTAATAAAGAGAGTAGTCTGATCCCCGAATGGGATACTTCCCGCAAAACAAGCAGGTTCAGTGGGCTGCCGTACCGTATACGACTTTTCCTCACAGGATAAGTTTGATAACACTGAATTGTACTTAATTGAAATTTTAATAGATTTTAAAATATAAGACTACTCAAATTTTATTGATTGGTAAATAATGAATTCATAATATTAATAAGTGTTACCTAACCGTATATTTAGTTACATTACATGACTTCTTTATAACAACCATCAAAGTGCGATACAAACTTGAGATGTTTGGATTTATCAATATTAATAGAACAAGATTTAAGAATGATCGTGGAACTACCTTCATGAGATCCATAAATTGCACCCATTGACCACCACGACATCGACGAGGAGCACCGTTTGGTGCCATTGCAAAATTTTATGTCTCGACCTTATGCGAAACAAAAAATGATTTAACCATCTAGTGTATTTATGGAATTTGTAGTGGGCAGCTTCCTTACACATTTAAAAAGATTGGAAAAGGTATTGAAACATCATATATGTGTCCGGAAGATGAAGAGAGCAGCCCACATATGATGAGATTGCGAACTACATAGAAATGAGAGAGATGATTATTTGAAGAATCTTAGATAATGGGATGCTATTAATACGAACAAAATACTGAAGAGAAATTACTAATTAATACTGAAGAGAAATATGAACTATATGAGAGATATGACTAAGGTAATATTAATAGTTGACGCTTTGAAATTGACATTGTGAAATTAAAGATGAATTTCTTTACAAACTAGAAGAAAATGTGGTAAATGTGAAGTATTAAAATTGTGAAATATACAAGTTGGATGACGAACATTTCAGTCAAGAGTAAATGGTGAAATATATGGCGCATAAAGAAGTTAAGAGAAGAATTGTTATAAGGAAACCCTGTAATGACTTTGTTGTACACGAGGATATCTGATGACCTATGGTCAAATAAATGAAAAATAATGTCTCAACCCTTTAGCATCTTCAGCTCGGTTCCCCTACCGAGTTACGACCATGTTTCCAGTTAAATAAGAATCATATTTCTTTGTTATACTGTAAATTTATGTTCTCCGAACTCCAACCTAAGAATATGAAAGTAAAAAAAAACTTTTACTATTTATGGAACTTACAAAATTTTCGGGACCACCAAAATTGGCTCTCTTGGTTGTATCTGATAAATCAGAATACTGTTTTCAGGTTTAAAAATCATATTTCCCCTGATAAATATAATTTGTTAGTTATTAATAGGAACATCTTTATTTATTTCGAAAAAATATACTAATTATTAGTCATTTGTCTCATAGCACTTTAAATGTGAAAAAACAAATTAGACGTTTTGCTGGGTGTGGAAGACAATTTTACAGTGGAATACAGGGTAATTAAGTTAAAAACGAAGCACGTGGGAGTAAAACGCCAGAGAAAACGTAATTTCGAGTGTGGATATGATTTTCATGTTCTGACCACATGTTCATTTACTCTCTGGCCCCATTGGCTTCCACATCCTGGCCCCCATAGGATCTGCGCCCGCTTCCCAATGAATTTACATCCTGGAGCCCATGGATATCCCAATGTAACCCACGTGACTTAGACTCCTGCTTGGTATTCATGAATGCTAAGTCATTACTAACTTCAATGCTGAAAACAAAATTATTTCTATCTCAAATAACCTTTTTTAGCCACGTCAATTTCCAATTCCCAGAAATGAAAGTAAGAATATATTAGCAAAACGTTCTTTTAAATTGTCTGTAACACAACCATATTATCTCACATATGTAATAAGAATAGTAAATTTATAATTATAATAAGAATAATAAATTTATATTATAATGAAATTTAAATGGAATATAATTTATTAAAATTGCTTTCTTAAATACCATTTGAATTAGTTTATTGTCCTCCACGTGGTCATACGCAGTTTGTACTGTTTTTTGACAATAAATTTATTTATTTAAATGATTTCAACTAACCTAGGAACATTATGAAATAAATGAATAATCTTGTAGAGAACTTCATGTGTCAAATACAATAGTTACCACCATGCCGAATGCGGGGATTAAAAAAATGAATATCTAAATATACCCTCACTTTAAATTAATTTGTCTCACTAACTTTTTTGTAAACTTTCTATTACAACTATATCAATCAGTTATATACAAATCCAACGTTTCGACTTTTGTTCACGTCTTTGTCAGTAAATAATAAACATGTATCATGACATTACTGATTGTAATAGAAAATCAACGAAAAAGGTCGTGAGAATTATTTTTTTTTAAATTTTAATGGTTGACGGAAGTACTAAAATATTCCCTCAATTTAGATTAATTTTAAAATAGTTTTTTTTCTAACGTGAGAAGTTTGATTATCAAAAAGTTGTGGCCACTATTATACAAGCAAATACATGATAAATGTATTTGATACATTTTACTAGTACTATGTACGTACATTAATAGCTCAGATGTATGACACAAATATTTTTTTATGTCTACTTTCCAAATACATTTCAATGGAACTCGTGTTGACTCGTAATTCGCCCAATCTTTTCTCGATCATTGCTTTGTAATTTCACCGTTAATTTATTTCTGTTCTGGCCATTGATACGTCTCGTTCCGATGGCGTTTCATCTCCTCGACTCCCTTTGACCTTCATAGGCCGCCATCCTCCACAGGGCCGTTCGGCTTTTCGTGGTTTCAGCCCTTTAGGTCGATATTAGCCGCAGCTGCCAACGGGGTGCGGGTTGCGGGGTGTGACTGTGGGGACGGGGAGCGCGGCAAGCAGAGTGCCTGCGCTGACGTCACGCTGCACCGCGAACGCACAGCATTCGCCAGGAGACCGCGGCCGTGGGAGGGAGAGGCGAGCACTCCGCGGCGGCGACGTGGGAAAGGAAGGGGTGAGGTACACTGAAGAGAGTGGCGGCGACTCCCGGGCCGCGGGCCTCGCTCTGAGTCGTCGAGGCACTGACAACTGCGTCTTCCAGATCTACATCTTCAATTGCTCCGTTTTATATGAACATCACTAAAATATAAAGCGCCTACATTTATGTTAATTCGACACATGAACAAATTCAATTAATTTTTGTAATTTCGATCTATAAATTTTAGTATCTCATAATAAATTGTTATTATTGAATAACTAACTATTAATCATAGTCTCTCCCACCTTGTTCAACATCTTTCGCGCTGCGTAAATTTCAACTAGCGTACAAATCCTGAATTATGAATTAATAAAATACTAACAGTCATGCATAGTACCACATTATTTCATTTATTAAATAATATATTTTGATTTGATAAGTCAATATATTTGTATTACTTTGCGTGAGTGTGGAATGTATTTGTAGGAGGAATGCTCATCACAAAATTATACACTAGTGATAAAACATTCAAAATTCCTGAAGTTAAAATTTTGTTGAAAATTCTTATTGAAAGCTTTTATTATCCCCTCTGAAACTCATGCTTCCTTGAAATGAAAACAAGAATAATTTGATTTCAAAAAACTGTAACATTTTATACGAGATTCAATCTCCACGAGGAAAACCTAATAGGTCAACACAACAACACTTACTGCGACACCATGAGGGAAAAAAATGGAAGTTCTAGGTATTGTGTATTGTTGAAAACGGGAAATACAAACGAGAGTCCGTATTTCATCGAAAAAAAATGAAAAAGAAATTAGAAAAGTGTTGGTAAATAAGAATGCCCGGAAGAATATGCTGCGAGCACATGTTCCAATTCATAAATTGTGTAATCCTCAAGTGAAGTTTTATACATTTTCAAATCAAATTTGGAATGTTGGGCGAAAAAAATCATGGATTTCCAGTGTACGCAATTATAAGTACATATTGTTCTAAAATATGAATGTTAAGAATTAAATACATTATTCATTGTAATTTCCCCCTGAATAACACTGTAAAATACAATAGTTTATTCTACCAAGATTAATATCCATTATATAACGAAATTAAATAAATAATTCAAGACTTACGATCTTTTACGAACGAACAGTATATATTCTGTAATTATTGACAAGGGCTTCAAATGAAAGTCGAATCATTGCGAATTTTTTATCACAGAATACACACTGTTCGTCCGTAAAAGATCGTTAGCATTGAATAATTTATATTACTTTATTATTCATTCAAAATTATTACTTAAAGAGAAATCATGTTAACAAAATTACAAATTCACAAAACGCCTAATTTATAAAATATTATAATCTTGTCAATAATTTTAATTTTACAGACAAATACTACTATAGACGTAATTTATCAATGATATCTCGATTGAATCACATTCCAAATTCCAATAAAAACTAATTAATTTTAAATTAAGTAGAACAGATATGATAATTCGAATTAAGTAGATTCTACTGGTAACTAATTGAATTTATGGCAATAATCATTAACTTGAAATAAATACGTCGAATTCTTCTCTCCCAAGAAGAAATCATATGAGTGATTTAGAACCGGGGAAAAGCACATAAAATAAAACACTTTTCATAACATAGTTTAATTGTTATGTGGTCGATAGGTTGATTTCTCGTGATTATAAAATATAAATATAAATTTATTGTCAAAAAACAGTACAAACTGCGTATGACCACGTGGAGGGAAAAAAAACTAATTTACTCTCCGGAAGCAAGCAAGGGACCATCCCATCAATTCCGATCAAGGGCCCTAAGGCAGAGGCGGATTCAAAAAATTCAGCAAAAATTCCTAGATAAGATAAAAAGTTAGCTGCGAGTTATAATACTAATAGAATGTCAATATGTTTGTAATTTTAAGCAAAAAATTACATGTAAGTTATTATCGAACTATAGATTATTCTGAGTATAGTGCTTAAAAATCAAAAGAATTGAAATAACACTAAATTCACGATTTATTGTTACAATAGACCCGCCCCTAGACAAAGCCTAGGACCATTGATTCCCTGTGCTTTTTTTCCATACAACACTCAATTTACTAAAACTATTCTCTTTTAAGTTTTGATAATGATAACACTCAGTTTTTCTTTAAACGTATTTTTTATGTGAAAGTGCGTGAATTAATTCATTTAAAACTTCTAAAAGTTATACATTTTACAATCTTTACATTTGAATTGGGATATTTCTCTGCGAATTATAAAATGTGTGCTGTACTTTTTAAATAAGGACTTTTAAGCATTCGACTTCTTACTTGTACTCGAATCCGATAGGGCCATGTTGTGATGTTGAGAATCTGAATTTTATTCCGTTCCATTTCGCATTCTGTCTCAAAAATACTTTAATATACTAGATCCGTAAAAGTTACTAAGCAAATAAATGCAAGGGTTCTCAAATTTGGACCGCATCATGTTCCTGATCAAAATGAAATCACAAGAAAACAAACTGTGGTTGTCTCATGAGATTACTTAATCACCGAAAGGGCAGTTCGGTCATTTGATAGAAAGTGTACTGTTGAAAGTCACTGAGCAAAATATGTTTCTTGTAAGTTAGATGTATTTATTATTAAATAAGTAACAATAATAAATCCTTATAAATGTAGCATATATAATTAAAATCAATTATTTGATTTACACGCTATTATTAAAGCTCTCTACAGATGGTGATAAATCGCTTCCGTGGACAGTCATCACCTGTTAAATTTAAATAGTACTAAAACTTATATATTTATTCACTGTACAACATTAAAAGGAATTATTTTTAAGTGCTATAATGGCAATAAAAACAATTTTTTTACGAATGGCTAATTAATGTATTACAATATTTGTCTCAAATTTTCCTAGTTGCCGCGTAGATAATACAAAAATCTCCTTCCTAAGCTATAAATTTCAATTGTAAGACTTCATTGAAACTAAAATCATCTGTAGACACCACGACCGCGGACATACACTCTCCGCAGATGTCATTTAAGTCCACAGAAGTGATATTCAAGATATCTGTTTATTAATCCAACTTCAAATTATTGCAGTCAAAACACCTAACGTGTTTTGTAATTACTTTAGTTCCACATTTACTAGGTAGCTAGCAATAAATTATAACTTTTTGATTTTGCTCTATTTCAGTTTATTTGAAGTAATCCTATGGAATTTCCTCATTATTTAAAATATAATTTTGCTTACTTCCCTAGTTTGAAATAGGTTTCTATCACTTACGTGGATATTAAAATCACTATCGAAGACAAGGTTCTTATAATAATTCTATTTTAAAGGTAAATTTAACTTTTTGAGCTTTGCCATTAGTTTATTCTATTTCAGAATTTTAAGAAGAACAAGTTGAGAGAAGTTTTCAAATTTTATGCTTTTAATTTTTAGAAATTTTAAAATTAAAAATTTACACTTTCTATGTAAAGTGGGAAGAAAAATATTTCCAATACGAATACATGAAGCAATACGTCCGCGCAATACAAGCGCAATAAAATCATTTTTTCTGTGGTATTATTCTTCATTGTTGATATCTTGTTGCGTCAAATAGGTGAAAATTAAAAATATTGAAGAACCGAAACCTGTCTCGGGAAAAATTGAAAGTGGAATTAATTTAATTATGAAAGGAGAAATCAAATTCGCTTTTAGCAGAATGTCAAATGATTAAACATTTTTATGTTCTATATATTTTCAATAACCATTTGAACAAATAATACCACCATGCGTAATGGGAAAAATTGTGATATTAGAGTATAAAGTTATGTATCAAAGTATTACGAAATACCGTTATCCCATATACAAGACACGTCTGTGCCATAAAAAATTAGTAAATTTCAGTTTTCAGGGATATATTGCATTTTAATATCACAGTTATATACTGATACATCAATAAAATGGGCGAAATAACCACAACACAAATGTAAATTACCAATTTTTTATTAAAGTTTAAAAGATAAACTTATCTTTAAAGTCTGATATAGATATTTACGCTTATTTTCGAAAAAACATTGAGCAAAATATGAAAAATAATGTTTGTACATTTTTCTTCAGAAAATGGCAATACGGGCGCATTCTGTTGATAGATCTGCTAAACACCTTCAGCACTAGCCTCCGTCACATTTCATGAGCGCAGCTTTGCGCGCAGCACGGCGGCAACCTTTTGCACTGCTACGAGTCTCGAAATTATGGAGGACTATGCGCAGCAATTGGGTGCAGAATTAGATGGAAGCTCCAGAAATTTAACTAAGAAAATGTGTTCGGAGATGTTTTTTATGAGGGAAGGGGAAATCTTCTAAAGTCGCTATAAAAGTCACGTTCCAATGTGTGTGGGATTTACACCCACCAATACCCCGTCCCCTTACAGTTACTCAACCTCCTGGAACTCAAACTGCTGGGAATTAATTCACAATGATACATAATGGCAATAAGCAGGTTAGTATAATACATTTTGATTTACTCATTTTAAAGACCATCCTCACTTACTTAAAACAATTGTAACTATTTAATTAGGGTAGCAACATACTCTGAAACAGCATTTCAATTTTCCTTTTCCTTTGTCATGAGAGGAAGAATTTTTTTCGCAGACATCTGTGCTGGAAAATGTTTTCTACTTTCCCGAGAGAAGTAAAATAATAATACAAGCTACACTTTCTCCGTTGATGAGCAAGTTGAGTACAAAGAGTCATTATCAATTTCAATGCGATATGACATATGTCCTATAAAACAAGTTTTTAAATGAATACTACAGCATCACACTTGGAAATGTTTGAATAATAAATATGGCCTTTTTATCCATATTTCAAGCTGATGCGGGTATTCGGATAATTCTTTATTCAGTTCTTTTCAAGGATGGTGCCTCCTCGCCACACAGAAAAAGAAGAATTTTGTGCCAGACCCTGCCACCGGCAGGTCGGCATTCATCTACTGATCTAGCTCCTTCCTCCTGTCAGAATATCAGTAAGCGTACACATTTCTCGGACATAATGACTGAAACTCAAACTTTTTGTCAATAATTTTGTAGTAATTATTCAAAACTCACTCTGATTGAGAATAATAATATATTTACACGTGTTTTTATTTAAATGTTCACAATTTTAAAGAAAATTGTATGATTCCTTAATCCCTTTTTTGGCACTTACACATTTATCACTGTCAGTCATCTTTGTATTTCACAAAATTGCCGAATTTCTAAAACATAGATTGAATGTTTATTATTTTCACATAAACTTACGTCTGGTAAGAAACGATGAAGATTCCTTCCTCTCTTCGATTTTTGCAACCTTATTTACCAGACATTCACCAACTGATTTATGTCATCGTCTTAGATTGATCCACTTGTATACAGCCATTACTTTATGTAGGTGCATACCGGAATATTCGACATTACGTCGTTTTCATACCTCTATGTACCATGTGATGATACTCTCACGCCTGATTGAGAAGGATTGGAGTATATGCCGAGTAATGTTTATCAGTTGGAGCAAACAAAAATTTCCGTTTTCTCGTGAAATAATTAAAATAATAAATCGGGAATTCAGTGTTATTTAATAGTTACGATTTATCATCCATACTTTGCGAATTATCTATAGTTTGATAATATACGAACTTGTGAAATTACTTTCTTGTGTTTTATTAAATACGAATTTGTTGGTATTATTTTAATATTTTAACACGTACCGAACTATTTTTATTTTTAGGAGTGTGTTGAAGTGTTAAATCCGCCTCTGCCTTAGGGTCCTTGATCGGAATTGATGGGATGGACCCTTGCTTGTTTCCGGAGAGTATATATAAATTTTATTGTCAAAAAAAAGTACAAACTGCGTATGACCACGTGGAGGACAATAAACTAATTTACTCTCCGGAAGCAAGCAAGAGACCATCCCATCAATTCCGATCAAGGGCTCTAAGGCAGAGGCGGATTCAAAAAATTTCAGCAAAAGTTCCTAGATAAGATAAAAAGTTAGCTGCGAGTTATAATGCATATATAATGTCAATATGTTTGTAATTTAACGCAAATATGTTTGTAAATTTACATATACAAGTTATTATCGAACTATAGATTACTCTGAGTATAGTGTTTAAAAATCATAAGAGTTGAAAAAACACTAAAATTAGTTCATTGTCCTCCACGTGGTCATACGCAGTTTGTAACTGCTTTTTTGACAATAAACTTTATTATCTATCATTTATAATTGACTTTCACAAGTAAACGTGAATTATTCTATTTTTTCTTCGATATTAATTGTTTATAAGATTCCTCATTTTATAACGTTTCCTGAAATTTGGAATACATCAATAATTTGTCCAATTTATAAAAACAAAGGTGACGTTAACGATCCTAATAACTATAGAGGTTTTCCTTTAATTAATGCAATAGCTAAGATTTCTTTGCAAAATTCTTCATGTACGGTTAAATAAATGGATAGAAAAAGAAGGAAAAGTGACAGCATTGCAAGCAGGATTCAGAAATAACTATAGTACAGTAGACAATATTTTTATAAATACCACAATGGCGGGAAAGGCAACTTCTGTAAAAAGAGGTAAACTATTTTGTGCTTTTGTGGATTTTGAATAAGCATTTGATACCGTTAATAGGGAAATACTTTGGTATATACTAGAAAATAAAGGAATCCCCACAAAATTCCTAAAAATGCTTCAAGGGATGTATAAATCAGGCAAGGTATGCGTGAGATTAAAATTAGATTGTGTAACAGATACATTCTCTGTGGAAAGAGGTGTAAAGCAAGGTTGCGTCCTTTCTCCACTTCTCTTCATACTATTCATATATGGGCTCGTAGATAGACTACGAGCCCATGGGGCGCGGGGGATAACGATATTTTAAACTCACTTCAAACGAAATATCTTAAAATGGTAACGGGCATTGCTCAATGCACAGCAAACAGTGGCATTTTATGGGAATTTGGGTTGCTTCTCATTGAACTAACTCTCCAATTAAGAGCAATTAAATATTGGCTTTCGATAAGGGCAGGCACCAGGAACCCACTAGTAACTCTGTCTTACCATTGTAATACAGAAGGAAAATGGGACAGGCAAATTAAAAAATTTAATTCATAAAGCAGGAATCACTTGTGTGAGTCAGAACAGTCCATCGTTAAACAATCTAAAAGATATTAAGAGTAAACTCCAAGACTTAGAAACTAACAGACTGGAAAAGAGGTCACCTATCGTGCAAACCTTAGTTGCTGTACAATGGGCCAGAAAACCATACATTGACTGTCTCAAATCAAAAGAACGATCGGGTTACGGATGGTTTCGCGTAGGAGTGTGGAAATTAAGAAAACTGAGGGGGGATCGAGACTCTATTTTCCCACTTTACGGCGAACAAAATGAAGATTGGATTTACATTTTAATGACATGCCCGTAAACAGATCAAAAACGAACTTTT
The DNA here is from genome assembly GCA_002313205.1 of Laupala kohalensis. Classification (NCBI taxonomy): domain Eukaryota; kingdom Metazoa; phylum Arthropoda; class Insecta; order Orthoptera; family Trigonidiidae; genus Laupala; species Laupala kohalensis. The sequence goes on along the minus strand of NNCF01127791.1, from coordinate 62,688 downwards.
ATCCAAGTTGGTGCATTCCAAAATTATCACATTAACGTAGATTTAGCCATTGAGAGAATCAGGGACAAGAGAGTATCTGTAGTGCAGTCCCTGGATCAGTTCCTAAGCTATGTGAGGGACATGAGAGAAAGAGTAATGTGCGCTGCAACCACTGATTCAAATGAACCGTGATTCCGCCGCTTCGTCTTTTTCTTTTGTTTCAGGCGGAGACTTGTTGAGAAGACTATCCAAGGCATTACATCAATTATATGTTGTTGTTTTTTAGTATTGTAAATAATTGAATTTTATTTTAATCTTTATTTCTATGGCAAAACTAGTATATTTTACATTATAATTTATTTCTCTTATTTAAGAATCTTTTGTAAATATGTTTATATTAATTGTATATATTCGTGTCCTGACCGTTGGTTTCCCGTGGTTCCCAACGGTACTCATTGAACCGATAGTTGCAGTATACTTAAAAGATAAATTACAACTAAATAAAACAATATTAAAGAAGCACTAAAGGATGTTAAAAAATACTATTACGATACAAATCACAAGTAAATAAAATTACAGTCATTTTAAGTTCAAAATAAAGATTTCCAAAATTAAAACTGCAACTAACCATTTAATGAGAGTAAATACCAGGGCATTGTATGCACAGCCCACGGCTCTACTTAAAGGGCATTTTAAAGGCGTACAGGCAAAAAAACCTCGCCACACATTTGTACATAAATAATATTTTTTGGAAATTGAAAGCAAACATAAATGAAATGTAGCATTTAAAACGTTTTTAAGTGATGTGAGGACTTAAGTGTGCGCCAAACCATTTTTAATTCGAATGCTCTTGAACTATTTTGAATTAATGTTTTACAATACTATGTTGACAGACGTTTGAAGAACTACAGTTATTTACTTTAAGAGAAAAACAGTGATGTTGTATTATATGTATGGTTCTAGTCCTAAGTTATGTGTGATTCAAACTTAATCATATTTTTTTATTATTAATATTTTCAGGACTGATCTAGTCATTGTTGTTTTTTTATTTTAACGTATGAAATTTTATTTTTCTTACTGTTAATTTACGTCTTATTAAGACCAAGTAGATAAATGATTGACAATATCATTTGAAATTTAACTTAAAGCATATTTCTTGTATGGTATCCCATATTTATAGCGCTTTTCGATGTATGCTCTTTAAAGTTGGTAAATTTCCCTTTGTGAACACATGCCTCTTCTATCTTCAACACATTCATTCGTTCTAACTGTTCATGGAATATTCTCTCTGTAATTCAGATCACAACTCCTTATATCATGCTTACATGTCTCACTTCTTCCACTACTAGAATGCAGTCTCAAACTTTCCCATTCATTTTCTGCACTTTTTAAAATTGCTTCTATTCGTAATGTACTATTATTAAAATTGCCGGTTTGAAAGGAACGTTTTTCTATTCTCTTTTGAAATGTTTATTTAGTATGATGTTCCCATCAAGAATAGAAATGATTTTTATGGCGGGGAAACAAAATCCCTTCAGCATTCTTATGAACTTTTGTAATAATTATATCAATAAATATGCTATATTCTTTTTAAAGCTATATAAAAATGGTTTTAAAATTGTAGTTGGATGAATTCTGAGCAAACACACATCTACTTTAATTTTCCTGGTTTTCACAAAGTTGTAGTGCGTTAAAATTGTGTATTTTTGTTGGCTATCGTCTTTCCACGACTAATTCATTTTTGTTTATCTTGTGCGATTTTATTCACATGATTGCTTGTCTTTTAGACGTACAAATTTTTACGTCAACAGAATATAAATAACATTTCTTAAAAAAACCAAAGGGGAGTTCTTGCAGAATATTCAAAATATTTGGTGAGTGTAGTCGAGGGAAGTCGGCTACAGTACTATACTCAAGTTGATGTAAAGTTTCTGAAAATGCCGCCTAATCACGAAATGCCTAAACACGAATTGAAGTAATGTCCGAATAATTGGAAATAGTAGTCACCAAAGCGAATATTTGTTGTAAAAAAACTTAACAACCCCAAAATCTAAAACGCAAGGCAATATTCGTTTCACACGCTCGATACAGAAAGAACAGAATATCGTCACAAGAGCGAGCGAATTGAATTGATGGCTGAAAATACCAGTAGTTTGAACATTAAAGAAGTATGAAAGATCTGCCAATATAACGCGTGCTAAACCAATCATTACCCAAACGGACCATGACGAAGCGGTGGTCAATCAGCGCGGGACGGAGCGACCGGTTTGGGTGGGTGAGGGGTCACTCTGCGCTTGGTGCCCCGAGCGCGGTTGAGCGCTCAGGGGGAGGTAGTGCCCAACTCCATGCGCTGCTCAGGATCAAGTCATGATCAACATTAAGATTGTTCAGTGCTCTGGCAATCTCTATGGCTTCATTGATTCGTCTGCGCCACCAATGATCTTCCTTAGCAATAATACGGGTGCCATCAATATTAAAGTCATGTCCTGCTTCGATCGCATGCCGGACACGGCTGATTTGGTTGTCCTACCGTACCTAAATGTTTAATGTGTTCCCCATTCTCTCTTCCACAGTTCTTCTGGTTTCCCCTATATATTCGCGACCGCAACAACAAAGTATGAAATAAATACCAGACGACACCAGAGGGGGTAACTTGTCTTTATCTTTGACAAGTGATTTACCCAACTTTTCAGAGCCGCTGTAGACAAGTCGTAAGTCATGTTTCTTTATAATTTTACCTACCTTGTCGGTTACTCCTTCAACATATGGGAGTAAGGCGGTTTTAGAGAACTCACGGTTTTCTACATCATCCGCACGAACGTTATGGATAGTTAAGAGCATTGTTTATTACTTCGTTGTTGTAACCATTATAAGTCTCAAATCCTGGTCTAAACTCTCTTTGTCACACACTTTCCTTGCTCCGGTGACTAATGTTTTTAACATACCACGTTTGATTGCTGGATGATGGTGTGACTCAGCATTTAAGTAACAGTTGGTGTGAGTTGGCTTGTGGTACACGCTACGTGCAAGAAAGCCATCATCCTCCCTTTTTTACGAGCACATCAGAGAACGGAAACTGTCCATCGGATTCAATCTCCATAGTAAACTTGATGTTAGTATAGATTGCCAGAACACCTAACAATCTTAATGTTGATCATGACTTGATCCTGAACAGCGCATGGAGTTGGGCACTACCTC
>NNCF01127791.1:32142-50797 GCA_002313205.1 Laupala kohalensis | reverse complement strand
TTATTATTATTATTATTATTATTATTACTATGCGCCCCGAAAATAAGTGGTTATCCGACCACATACTGAGCGAGTTTTACTTAACCTAACTTTAGTACTCCTTAAATGGTCGGAAAATTAATACGTAAAACACAAATGTACGTATTATGTTATTGAAATGGATAAGTTGTCTTTCGAGCAAAACATTTTTATTTTTCGAGTAGAGAAAATTTGCAAGAATGAATTTTTCATATAATGAATTAAATTTAGTATTTTATTACAACACTTTTGACTAAAATATTAGGTTTGGCTAGAGATTCATGTGTAAGCAACAAACAGATGTGCCGAGAATAAGTTACGCTTGCAGTTGAAAGCAATACAACTTGTTCAACAATGAAAAGAATTACCATCAAATATTATTATATTGACAGTGCTTATATTATAAAGGGAAGATTCATTGTCTACTATCGGATTTTTTATTATAGACCCTTGACTTCTTACAGCAGTGAGAACACAAAAAACTTACAGAAAAACGCAGTAACCATTGGATTTGAAATTTTGTCTGAATATACACAAATGAAAAATTTGTTTTTATGAATGAATATTACTTTTTTAAAACCTGAAATGTTTCGAAAAGCGTGATATTTTTACGATTTTGCCGATACGTTGACATATTTTTTTTATAAAATAAACTAAGTGTCCAAAATTATTCTTATTCAAAGAATGATCAAGTTTATGTTTGTGACAACATTTATTAATTTCAAGCTTCTACATGCAAAATATAACTAGTTATTAATTTGTTTAGAAACCGTTGCTAAAACACCAGACACATTATTAAGGAACAAAATTTATACTGTCGCAATGAGTAGAACACCACGATCACACTACAATTAAATTCAAACGTTTAAAACTATTTATGTAACTTACAGCAAGTGATAAATAAAACCATGTTTTCAATCAGCATGGATTTCAGTCAGGCGCGTTGTTGCCGGGCGTATCACTCCACTGACAGGTATAGCTTTAACAGACTGGACTCTTCAGCTGACAACTGAATACGGCATTGGCAACAACGCGCGTGACTAGAATACACCGCTCTTTCTGCCATACCAGAAATGCATCGGTGATGCGTTTCCTCCATCTGTGCATCTATTTCTATCTTCTCTTCCTACTTCATCACTGCTTGCAAAACTAACTTCTGGATTATTTTGTCTCTTGGCATTATTTCCACAATCACCTTAAGAACGTCTGTTGAAATCGTTCTGTACTCCCCACATGAGCGTATCAAGTACTATCGTCGTATCCTCTCTATTCGTAATCTTTATTCTCACATTTCTTAGTATGTGACATTTTCAACGATAGGTGTACAATTGGCAGAATTCGTACAATTGTTACTTTGCACAATTGTATAAATAATTTTCGGAAATTTGCTCAACCCTACTCTCAATGAACATGTGGCAAATTTAAAAGACCATATATTTCAAAAATACTATATATTTCTTTCTCCAACTTCCCAAATTCATATGTACATTGACACTTCTTTTCTTTTCCCTCAATATCAATGTTATCAATGTTGCGTCTCTACGTCTCACATTTATTTATCCCGAAAAACATTCCACATATTTTATACCCTGCTATTTGTAGCTCATGTCCTTGGCACCATGAGTCACGTACTTTATTTTCTTATCTCTCAATCTATATGGAATGAAGATTCCACATATTCCAAGAATGTTCTCAAAAGAAAATCCCCTTTGAAACCATGCATATCGGAAGGTGTAGAAAATATACCAAGCCATTGAACATCATTTAAACGCTATAGAAATGGCTATTCTTACCGTGGATGAAGAAACATTAAAAATCTTCCTATGTATACACAAGATAAAAGTTGTAGAAGGACTGAAAGACAATAGTAATCATTAGAGCGTTGCATAAGTGGTCTAAGAACCCGAAGAGAACAAAAATTTATTATTCAGAGGAATTATTTTCTGCAGATTCTTGTTTTATTGCAGAAGTAGTGAGTTTACAACTGTGAGAGATTTACACCAAATTTAATTGCAAAACACTCTCAAAAATTTAGTAATCTCTTCTCTTAGTTACTTCTATTCAGTAAAAATGTAAATATTTTAGGAATAAAACTTTCGATTACTCTGACAATAGTTGAATCAAGATCGTTACATCGAATCAAACCGGAAAAATGTTTTCCGTGACCAACATTCTTTATAAGGTATTTTTAAACATGATAACGGTACGAGTATAACTGACTAGAAATAATCTAATGAATAAACTCCAATCAAGTTTCTTTGGCAACGGAAGAACACAAAAATACTAAAAGCAACTGACAAAATAAGTTAGTCTCTGAATTGTGGTAAAATTGTAATTTTAACAGTATTAGAATCCAGTAAAGCATTCGATTCCTTCAATCATGATAACTTCTCGTAAGGCATAATAATTTAAAGTTCTCGGGGTTAACACCTTTGGATTTGTCATTTGTGCATGTGCGCAAGTTGTGTTGTGCATGTACGCAAGTGAGAAAAAAATAGTTTAAGAATGAATAATAATTTTGTAAAACCTGAAACATTTGAAAAAAAAGCTGATATTTTTACGGTTTTCGCCGATTTTATTATTTTTAGTAAGATAAACGAAGAGTAACGAAAATAATTCTCAATCAGTAAACAAACTGAACTCTAAAGCTGAGAAAATTATACCAGTCAGTGGACTGAATACGCACGGCTCCAACGCGCACGACACTACTATTCTGCTGGTCGTTCATAGAAAACATAGTTTTATTTATCATTTGCTGGACGTTGCGTAAATAGTTTTAAAAGTTTTAATTTGTTTATAATGTAATTTCGGCATTTTTCTGAGTGTGACAGTATAAATGTTATTCTTTAATAATGGGTCTGTTTGTTCTAGCTATGTTTTGGAAAAAAAATTGATTACTGAATACATTTTACAAGTAGAAGTTAGAAATTGATAAATGTTAGAAATCTCTAAAATTGCGGTGAACCTCACCACCAGGTAACAGATTAATTGTTATGTTAAATGAAAATGGGTCCAGTCTCCCATTTTCATTTAACATAACATAATTAATTTGATAAATGTTGTCCCAAACATCACAGTAATCCCATTTATCCACATTTATCCCACAATTTTCTTTTTAAGTGTCTTGTCTGTCACTAATTTATACTAGTTAGTCACTAAATCTATTATCTAAAGCAAAATATATCACAAATAATTTTATTTATTTTTTCTTGTAAATGAAGATTCACAGGAAACATTATTTACTTGTGAAATTTGGAAATGCTATTAATGAATTAAAATAGGTATAAACAAATTAAAAGTGTTACAACATCGTTTTTACACAGTTGGACATTTACGTATTTTAACCATAGTGATATATTAGGTTACTTATAAGAATATAAGAAAGAATATAACATTCAAGATAAAAGGTATTTAAAAAATCCCACAGTGCTTAATGTCTAAGCAATTTGTTTTATAGAACAATGCGTACATTGTTTGTTCATTCAGTACCAAAATTTGCTCTACAGCAATAGTGTTCAAATCTCCTTCCGCCTGGTCAGATTACAGTTCCCTGGAGGCATTATTTCAGTGTCACGCTATCCTCGTCGTCCAAGATCTACATCTTCCTTTTGTGTTTGTCTCAAGGCAACAGTTCCAGTCTATCGCTCTCCAGAGGCTTGGATAAATCTTTAAGCCCTGCATCCCAACCCGCATTTGGGTCGACGTTTCCTATCTATTGCTACATCCAATGTCTTGGGCATTATCATCCCCAAAACGAAAAAATATAAGAACAGGTTCTTATCAAAGTTGGTTACGGTAGTTCTTTTGACATTTGTACGTGCATTTTGATTTATGTTTTACAATAAGAAATTTTATAAAAATTTCAGATATTAAAATATATTTAGTGATTATTACCTAATGTTCAACTATTCCAAAATTTTAAAGTCCGGTAGCGATCCCTAAAATACAATTCTGAAAATTTTATGAAATTCTTATTACATATTTTTAGGACAAAACAGAATGTGATGGTAATCGTCCACATTTCAAAAATTGATTTTTTAAGAACCATTCTAATCTGCACACTGCCCATCGTAATAGGTATCACCATTCCTGAAGACTTAAATATCATTTCCACTTTCTTCTCTCTCGGACGACCTCGCCAATATCTTCGTTTTCGGTTCGTTGTGACGAACAAGGACGACGAACGTAGTTACTTGCAAGGTACTCTCGGTGAAAGATTGACCTTCGAATACAATACCTCAGAGTCTGGGTCCATTCTCTTAGGGATCACGACCTATTTCTCCCTCCAATAACACTTAGTAGTTAGTTCTGAGCCCTTTACGTTATCCTAGCAGAACAAGTGCGAGTAATTCACTTATACAGTTAAAGAATGAATCTTATGAGAGAGTACTATTGTTACAATTTGCTATGTTCTGAAAAATATATGTTGATGAATGTCTGGTGGTAGGACACAGAGAAAGAAAGTGCGCTTCCTGAAAGACAATTTTTGAACTATATGAGGCAGTAGTAGAGCACACGAACCTTACCAAACTATATGATAAGAAAGGACGGTGTTACTCCGCTGTCTTTTGGGCTTGTAACGTAAGATATGAAGGAGAGGGGGACTTAAGTTCCATTTCCCAGAGTTTTAGGCATCACACACACATTCAATATTAACAAATATTATACAATTAAATTGAATTAAATAGTGTATTTGCAAAATTCCAATTAGAATCTCTTTTCATGCTTAATACGTGGTTAGAAGGACCTAAAATTTTCCTAATTCTCACACAAAAAAATTGCAATTGGCATCACATGAAATTTTCACACGAGTTATTTTTGTTTCTACCTCAACAAAATATTCTAAAATAATGATAATAAATATATAATAATAAAATTTATTTAAAAAGCAGTTACAAACTGCGTACGACCACGTTGAGAACAAACTAATTTACTCTCCGGAAACAAGAGACCATCCCATCAAATCCGATCAAGGGCTCTAAGACAGAGACGGATTTAACATTTCACCATTCTCCTAACGTTAAAAAATTGTTCGACACGTGTTATAGTATTAACAATACCAACAAATATTGTATTTAATAAAACATAGAAAAGTAATTGCACAAGAACGTATTATTATCAAGCTATAAATCATTCGGAAATTATTGTTGATAATTCGCAACTATAAAATAACACTAAATTCGCCAATAATTCTATCAAATGATGCCATCTCCAGGCAAGAGTCTAGCGAGCCTATATAAAAAATCCGCCTCTACCCGAAGGAAAACCGGAGAGGTCAGGTTTGAGTACATGTACAACTAAATTTATATGAATAAGACGTAATACTATCATGCAGGAAAATAGCTTTGAAATTGTTGTCAGATATTTTGAAAGTACTAAAACAATGGCGTGATAAAGCACAAGACGAATTTAACTTTTGTTAAAATCAATAAATTATTTTACATTGTACAAGCACTGGTGCAGGAGGTAGTTCTTAACCGTGAATTTGAAGAGATTCAATTTAATAACATCTTTTATATTTTTAGTCAGGGATTTATATAGAACGATTCCTGAATGATACGGTCACTTTTGGCAAAGCGCGGTTGACACTTTAGGAAGATGAATATTATTCCTATTGCGAGTATTGTGTTCGTGAACAAAACAGTTTTGTATGAAACAAGGGTGGCGCTTCAGTAATTCGATCTTAACAAACACGACAGTTTCATAAATATAAATGCAGGGAAGTATTAAAATATTTAATTCTTTGAATAAAGGTTTACAAGAGATTCGGAGTTGAGTTCTACAAATTATCCAATCTATCCTCCTTTGAATTCTGAAAGTTTGGACGCTCTGCGCGGAATTGCCCAAGAAGATGACGCCGTAACGTAAATGAGAGTAAACGTTTGCGAAATATACGGAACGGGAAATACTAACTACGTTAACTAAGATTCGTAATGCGTAACACAATTTAGATTAATTTGGAATTAAGATTGTTAACGTGACAATTCCATTTGAGATTTTCTTGAATATGAAGATCTAAAAACTTTCTATTAGTACTAGTTTTTAATTGTGCTCCGTTTTACGAAAGGGTAACCTGGAGTAAATATTTTGTGATACTATTGTGAAAAGACATAGACACTGTTTTGTCAGTGTTTACAATAAGGCGATTTGCATGGAACGAAGCCGAGATTATACAAAACTTTTTGAGCATAGCGTGTTTACATAGATTAGTGTCATCGAAAAATATAACCATTTTGCATTCTGATGTGGAAGACGACATATCGTTCACATACAACAAAAAGAGTATAGGGTCGAGAATTGAACCTTGTGGAACTCCGTGAGATAGTGACTTTGATTCTGAAAGGCAATGCTGATGTACTTTATTTTTAGTATAGGAAATTTTGACCTGTTGATATATATATCTCTTAAATAGGAAGTCAGCCACTTATGGACAAGTCTTTGAATGCCAAAATATTGTAACTTTGAAAGAATTTCATGATTAATGACATCGAGTGCTTTATATGATCAAGAAAAACACTCTGAGGATTTTCTTCATGGTCAAGAGAAGTGGTAACATCATTTAAGAAAGAAAATATGGCGCTGGTGGTGGAAAAGGATTTCCGAAATCCGTGTTGATCGTCAGAGAGGATGTTATTTTTTGAAAGAAAATCTAGAAGTCGCTTATAGAACAATTTTTCAAGGATTTTTGAGAAAGTGCGTTTCATAATTGTTCTAATAATGTCGTACCCACTGTCACCGGTTGTCAGTATTGAGGTTAGAAATACTCCCCAATTCTGCGTCACAAAATACATATCTAACTGAGGACTTACTATAATTAAACTATTTGTTATTCAATAGTTTTGTTTTCATATCTACACGCTTAAACATTTATTTCAGCTCTTTTTCCAGGGCCTCTATGAAAACTCTTGACACGCTTGAATCATTATCAACTGAATCATCTGTACTTTGGAGCAGACTCTTTCCCTCTGTTGGCTAACCTATCCATACTTTGCAGACATCTACCCTATCTGGCGATGAGAAACTGTTCCCACAACCCTGTAACCTTAAGCATTGTCCAAGTCCAACCTTGCATCATCCATATTCTCCTTCGCCCGTGAGTATACAGTCTTGGAAGACGTTCCATCGCTGTGACAAAAGCGGTTTACGGACCACCGCACTTACGCTGCGTGTGGACCCCACAGTTCGCGCCCCACGCTGTTTTGCTTATGCTCGTGGGAATTGGACACGAGGAACGGACTCTGAAAGGACGAAGGAGACTGAGGACGAATGCTTTGAATGAAGGCTTTGTTATGAAATTCTCATGAAACTTGAAAAATTAGTCAGGTTGGAACAATACTAAATCTTCATTCATTGAGATTCTGTCTCCACGCAAGTTGAGTTGCTGAATGTTGGGTAATATTTTCTATCATTTGCACATCTCTCTCCATCGAGATTATTACCTCTCTTTTCAGAGTCTAGGTTTATTCATTCACGTTCAATAAACATATTAATTTGATTTCTGGTTAATTATTTCTTTCCTTAGTTATTTAGTTTTATTTCGAGTTATTTCAATGAATCCGCTTTCTCTTTATTATCTAAGTTAATTTGATTCCAATGTAGTTTATCATTTCATATCATATCTTAACTATTAAATAATTACCATATAACTCCGAAACTACCATCAGTATTTGCAAACACCTCAGTATCGTCTTAAGGTAGTACCAGCTTTAGCAGAATTAAATCACTAAAATACCTGAAATCAGCATTAAAAAAAACAGAGTAACATGTACTTATTGTCATTTCTACTTGAAAAACATACGTCACCGGCCATATAAATGAGAGATTTTCAATTAACATTGATGGTATTATGGAGGAAAGTCTTATTTTCAAATAAAGACCAGCTTTCAAATCACGAAAGTGATAAAAGTTTACTTTTATTTGTAGCAAATTTTTCGTAGTATTTTTACATTACTATTATCTGTAGGTCACCGGACATCTGAGAAAGATATTTCACTTTAACTGAGGTGAGGTGCATAAATCGGGAAACCATGTTTGCTCGGTCGCCATGTTTTTACATGCTCTTATGCATTTCAAATGAGTCAAGCAAGTTCCTGAACATTGTTTGCACATTATTATTAACTGATAGATACAAATTAAAACATGTTTTTCTTAATTATAATTCATACTGTTGTGTCATAAAACAATTACACTAAATACAAAAAAAACACTTACTCTTCTCAGTGGTTTGACTAACCTGGAGTGCTGGTCCCACCTTGAGTTGTATAAGACGTGTTGCTGATCTGTCGTGTGATAATGGCTTGTTGGTTCGTAGGCGACGTGTTGATGAGAGTTGCCACTGTGGCGACGCTTCGTTAACACGTCCCTCAACTGCGGACACTGCGGTCGTCTCGGGCCTCGCCCACTGTGGGGGTTAGGAAGAGTTTACGAACAGCAACACTCTGATCATGAGAAATAAATAGAATCTTAGCTCTACGTACCTTGAATTTAAGTAAGTCCCTCGAATATACTATTGAAAAGAAAATAAATCTCAGAAAATCATTTTTAATTATTTAAACCTAAAACAGATTTTGACGTCATAGAAGAAAAAAAATAAAAATTGCAAAACTAAATGAAATACAAAATAAAAATATTTTTATTTATTATGTATAGTTGTTATATAATTTGAGTCATTAGGATTTACTGAAAACTGGTTTATGTTAACAATATCAACTATAAGTTTATCCAAAGTCTTATTTAACGGGCTCTAACAACATGTAACAAAGTGCTTGAAGGATCGTGCATCTTCGAAAATATTGATAAGTTCAACTGTAATTTGACTTTACCTAAGCATTATTATTAGTATTTATTTGGTAACGGGGTAATTACTCCTTACCTCATGACGTTTCAAAATATGGAACTTCCGTTAAACGAATGGCGAGCATACGCGAAAAACTCGTTTTATTTCAAGATGAAAATTGCATTCTGTTCTCTCTCCCAAAAATCGATTCCCAGTAGTTAGGAACTGCAAAGACGAGCAGTCATATAATAAGCCTAGACATGAAACAAGATTATTTAATTACAAAATGATGCTTGACAGATATTAATAAATGTTATTGTTTCGACTACTGAGGCAGCATACGTAGCTCAGCCAAAATTTAAAAAAAATTGAATGAAAAATCTAATCAGCTCCTTCAATCTTATATCTAAGGTTGTAGACAAATCAGTATAACTGTGTCCGGGGACGTAATATCCATACTCTCTACTGCTTTGAAACAACGTCGAAATACTATTATTTTATACCATATTCTTCTACTTGAAAATTATCGTTCAATAATTATGTACATAAATGCGAAACTCAATAAAACTAGAACTCGATGTTTTAATTGCCATGTGCTCAAAATAATAAGGGGCTTCTGACATGGGGAAATAATCTTAGCAACAATTTCAGCGAAATATCTTGCAACATTACTCGAGGTACGCTCTGAATACCATTGTCACAAAAAAAAATTTATGAGAAAAATTGGGAAAGTGAGACGTCTGGTATACCTCATACAGGGTGCGTAATGGAAATCGTTCAGAACACAACAAAAACAGGTTATTGAAAATAAACGATATCTTACACAAAACCTCTACTACAAATGAAAATTCAATATTTTAACATGCCCAATTGTAACATTGAATAAGATGGAAAGATACAGAGTAAGTCGATGAAATAGATAAGAAGATCCAACAGACTTTTTCGCAAAGATTGAGACATACAAAATGAAAATTCATTTTAAAAAATCTATAAATTAATACCATATAATGTATGGTACCAGAACAAATGGGTTTATTATAGCTTAACCATCCCTTTCTGGACATTTGTTATTATGGATATAAACGTATGTGTTATCGTATCTTCTGTATAAATGTTGATATAACTTACAAATGAAAAATCTATACATATGTTCTTATAAACGTATCTTCTATATAAAATTAATTGTTGTTTTTGGCATCACTTGAGAACGGCTAAACCGATTTAACTATTTTTCTTTAATGTTCGTAATAGTCAGAATAAGGTTTTTAGGTAAATAATATTGCCCGGAAATTTGAAAATTCGAAAAAAAAACTGCTTTATTCTATGGGATATTTGTATGAAATCAAGACTATAACTCACGATTCGAACGATGGAAATGCATTTCTTTGTTTTGATTGTTTACTTGTACATCGATTTGACAATGAAAATAAAACACCTTGAAATTCTTTATGATTTTAAATTTAATGAACGAAAATAAATCATTTGGTTGACATGAAATTCTGACTTAATTCAATTGTGAATTAAATTTTGGAACAAAACGATCACATTCCAGACACATCACACATTTCCAGCATATCAGCGGTGTATTGCCGATAGAATTCATCTCGCATGAAAAATTTCCCTATTGCGTACTTCTAAATGTACTCCTCCTCAAGTTGAATATCCATGGTCACAATCGTTTATAGATACAATGATCACTTAGAAAGACTTTGTTTTTCATTTTTATTTTGTTTACACATTTAAAATAGCTTTTCACGAATTCACAAAACGATCACAATTCAATTTATTGAAATTTGGACAGGACAATGTCTGTCGCGTCTGCTAGAAGAGAATAGATTCACTTTTGAGTTTATGTAAATAAATTCAGAGTTTAAAAAAAGTATGAATATTGTGAAAAACAAGTCAATCGTTTATTTAAATATTCATACAAAATATATTTTTGACCATGCTTTTCACTATAATTTTTTTCAAAGAAAGTAACTATACCTAGTATTTCACAGAAAGTCATGGCATAATACATCCAAATTATATCACCAAGTGTAGCATTATTTAACATGAAATATCTCATAAACCGCGAATGATAATGTTTAAACTTGATAAGCGCATTCTTCTTAAACGTTGAATTCAGAAATCAATGTCATAGTAATGATAATTCAGATAACATTGTTATTGTCAAAATATGAGAGCTATAAAATGTGTCCTTTAAGATAAGATTTCTTCAGAGTTGAATGTCTCGGGCATCCTTCAAGGTAGCTGACTGAGTTTGTAAACAGTCCACGGAAGAGGTGCTAGTTCTATCCTTTCATGCGCATCAACGACCGTGAATATGCGTGGTAGTGAACACGGGGGGTCACTCTTGATAGTAACCCATGTATGTGGACGCAGAAAGTAGACAAAGCGTTTGATTAGTTAAGCATTATGGTTTGCCATCAATTACAGTTCCGTCGTGGACGATAAAACATGTTGATTCTACTTTCATCGCCATAGAAGAGTATCGCTTCCGAGACGCAGCCACGCTTTTACACACCGGTTAATGTAAGAATGTTTGCTACAAGACGCAAATCAATGATGATCTACTCGTATGTATTTTTTTTATAAAATACTAGCTGATTACCCGGCGATGCCCCGGATTTTCCTTACACTAATATTTTACTCGGGAAAACACAAAATCCATGTGTATCGCAAGATCAAAATGCTATGCCTTAATGTTTTTTAAAAAACATGTACAGCATCGTAATTTTTTCGATTAATAATAATACAAATTTCATACAAAGCTTAACTGTATACACTACACCGTCTCGGTCGATCCTTCAATTCCGAGGCGTGACGCGGCTCCACCATTTCATTAAAATTCTTGTAAAATATAAACTATTCGTCCAAATTTTACGATAGTAATAAGTTTTTTATCTTTGTTAAATGCACAATACAAATAACGGATTAAATTTGATGATCATTAATTTTCTTAAATTACTTACTTACATTAAAGTATTTTAACACATCTATTTTTAATCACGCATTATCGATAATTTAGGTTAATTTTTGTAGACACATATTAAGCGAGATGTTTTTGGAGAACTTTTTCAGGAAAACAATATCGTCACTCATTGTTGTCACCTATCTCTAACCTTATGTGTCCTTTTTTCGATTTATTTGCAGCGTAAGCAAATATAACTGTCCTTTTTTCGAATTTATAGATATTTATCGTCAAAAACCATTTATATCTTTCTTATTACACACTTAAAAAATAAAGTTTAACCTATGTTTATCATGAACATCTAAACTAGCTCCTTGCCAAGTTTCATCATGATCGGATCAGTGATTTAGACGTGATCAGGTAGCAAACAGACAGACATACTTTCGCGTTACTCATTTATACGTATAGCAGTATACGGATTGTTAAAAACACTTAGAATAAGTTACATAAGAAAAAAAAAATTATTTCCAAATTTCAAATAGAAGTTTACGTACTAAAAAGGAAATAACTTTTTCAATATCTGTTTTAATGTAATTTTTCTCACCTCGAGGCTTCAGAATGGTAACAAAAGAATTTTTTTTAATATTAAACTTTTTCAAATCGTCTTACTATTAATTTATTGTCAATTATTGGTAAAGACGTAATGAAAAGAAACAAAGTGCAGTGGTCATTACGTGCCATTTGTTTTGCTTACTTCACTTTTTCTCGCTAACGTATTCTTTCTAATTTCTAGATTAGTGCTCGAAGGAGTAACCATTTATGAGACCCTAAAAATATTTTAATTAAAATACTATGTATAGATTTCATTTACTATTTCATTAAATCTTTTATTTTATATGTACTGTCCATCTCAAATTTTGAGTGATTTTAATTCCTATGATTCATTTTGACAGTAATAAGTGTTAACTTGTTAGATTTTTTAAAGAAATTAAATCCGCGTTTGCCTTAGGGTCCTTGATAGGAATTCATGGAATAATATTTTTGCTTCCGGAAAGCAAATTAGTAGATTGTTGCCAATGTGGACATACACAGATTGAAACTGATTTTTCTACAGTAAATTTATTTATCAATATTTTAATTACTGAACGAAGATGATCATTTTTTGAAATTAAAAACTATAATTTATGTAGTTTGATTCTTACCATTCTTTGTTTATGAAGTCGGGCGAATTTCACAGCGATTCCGCTTCGGGAAATTTCGGTTCAAATGTTGCAAGATACAACATATCATCAAGAATTAACAAACTAGTGTAGAAGCACCTTTCTACTTATACAACGAAACACGAACCTTAAATACGTACATGATGAACTTCTTCATGTATCTAACACATAAAAAGATGCATATTGCCACGCCAAACCAAATAGTGCCATACTGTTTACGCCGTCGTCATGACGAAGTATCAGATACTCAAGATCCAAGACCGGCGAGATACAACGCAGAGTCTCTACATACGACGAAAAGAGTCCCTACATAGTACACATTAGAAGACCATATGAGACTCCGGGCCGCGCGCACCACCAAGCGTATGTCGCCTATTTGTTAAGAAAATTCGAGAACTCGGGTCAGTTTATTAAGAACCTTCGAGAGAACGTCAATAGACGAACCTCGACTCAGTGTTACGTCGCCAACATCGTCAGTTGTCAAAGTTTAGCTTATAGCAACAGCACCACGGTCAGATCAGTACGACGGAATTTCTGGCCGAGTGAACATCGAGACCGATATAACCTCAAACCAGAAACCCAGCTCTGCGAAATAATTCTATGTCGAAACTCAGCTCTGCGAAATAATTCTATGTCCAAGAATCTGTGACCGAATTATTTCAATCATCAAAACGCCAGAATAATTCTATGTTCAAGAAGCTCCTTCGATCTGTGACTGAATTATTTCCAACTTCGTAGAACCACGAGGCTCTATCTCGTGGACTGCAGCGAAGTTAACTCTACCTTCAAAGCGCCATCGCGAGACGCGCCTCGCACGGGCAGTGGTGGAACTAACTCCACGATTGGAGGACACCACGCGCCATCCTACGAGGCTACGCAGAAGCTTAACCAGCAGCGCCGTCACGCGCTGAGATATCTTACTTTATCGGCTAGCTACAACAGGATTGATCACCAGCGATGCCATCTAGCGACGAGGAAGAGAACTTCTTTAACCTCGACAACCAACTTACCCAAAGTCGTGAGTCGAAACGAGAAAAGGCATTATTCACAGAGCCTCCAACCTCTGTCGTTTGTAGCCCTGGTGTTATTTATTGTTTGTTTACAATTCAGTCATTTGTTAACATTGATCCTGCATAATAAATATTGTCCTGTTTAACCTTTGAGTATTTATTTTGGAGAGGGAGAAACTTATTGCGAAGCAATCTCCGTACCGAGATTCGTGAAGCAATAAAAAATCTTCCCTGACACTAGTTTTTGTAACTCATTTTTAATGTCCCAATATTCAGATTAAATTTGCTACTTTATAGTCGTTTCTTTGTTGACTCATTTGAGTTGCATCAAAAATATTACTTCCATCCAAAATAAAAGAAAATTATTCTTAAAGAAATTTTCCCACCCGAGTTTTAAAATCTTCGGTAGTGGCTAGTGAAAAATTTATCATCAGATGTATTTTAGGATATTTAATCAGAAAGTACTGAGTATTTTGAATATCTCACGAAAAGATATTAAATATAGCAAGATGTGAATTTACTCACCCGCACAAATCAAAATTTACTTTAAAAGGAAACACAATTTTCTGTAACATCTAAGTTGACGTAATCCACATCGGTATTGACCTCCAGGGAAAGTTATAGTTTTCAGAGGTGGTCGATTAGAGACCGGACGTTGAGGATGTGGTCAAACAATGGAATTTTCGTGCTATTCAGGGTGTCTTCATGTGACTTTCAAATTGTGCCAGGTTAAGGCAGTGTCCTTTTGAGTTGATATGCGGTATTCTGTTGCGGTTTATACGAATAAAGGGTTTCAATGCATAGTCTTTGGGCATAGTCTTCGGGTATGTAGATTCCTTTTTGAGTATATTTTGTACTTTACAATTTCATGCCTTCAAAACGACTGCCCGCAAAAGTACAGCACAATCTGATTATGTCAACCTTGATATAACAAAATCGTGGACTTTAATGCATTCCAATATATATAAAGAAGAATATTGATATAAGAGTGGAGAAGGAAAATAAATAAAAAATATGTTGGATTCATTTACCCAAAAATTTAGGTCAGGTAATCCTCATTTTCTGCTCATTTGAATTCACTCATCTGAAGAGATGTCTCAACTCTCCTCATTTGCTATCACATTGAAAATCTAATTTATTCATGTGGCCAGTGATTTCAGATCTAGTTTTAAGCACATTGTTTGTTATGTTCACAAGAATTAGTCATAGAACTAATACATCAAAACCCAAATTTTTATTTCGTTATTGATTGGGGTACACGTGCCATAACATTTTGAAATAACGATTGTGGAAAATACAAATTCAGGGATCGGAAAGAGTTCTCTGTACTAAAATTAGAACGATATTAATGTTAAATATTATAAATAATTAATAATAATATCAATAAAGCTTTCAGTTTCAAATGACATAGTAAGAACCCAAATCACGATATTGTTCATTACTTCAGCTCAGTATCTTTATTTATTCGGAAAATAATTCCGGGCATTTAATTTTCTTTGTATTCCAAAAACAAGTAAGAACAATGAAAAATATTCAATTTTTTTCGCCGCCTGATATCTTGATGACTGATGCTGCCCATTTTGTTATACGTTTATCGTAACAAACAAAATATAATATACTATTCAAAAATTACTTTAAATCTAGTTCAGCTTGGGGGAACTCATAATTCATAAGTGTAGTTCATCAAGAAAACTCAGTGTGAAAGTGTAAGTAACAAATAGGGTCTGAACTGCACGAGGCAGCCAACCGAGGACTGGCATTGAAGAAGTGACACAGTCGCTACGCCACAAAAAAAATGTTATAAACTCACATATACTATTTAGAGGATATTATTTATCAAAAGAAGGGTTTATCTCATATTTTGTTAATCATTCGTGATTTCTTCTTGGACAATACAATTTGATACAAACTGAAAATACGCGGAAGATACACGCTTCTTGAACAATAGTTTTCATTTCGTTTTCGATTTGGGTTCAATTTTTCTTTGCGAACAATTTGTGATAAATATAAAGCTGTATAGTCATTTATATGGCTCCTTTAATTCCTGAGTCCTGACACATAGAATTTGAGAGTAAGAAATTTGTTATCCGGTACGTGATTCAGGAATGTTCACAAATGTTACACTTATTTATATAGCTTCATAGAATAACTCTCAAGCCACAGTCTTAGTAACGTTATTACTGAACACATTTGTTATCTTATCGCAATTTAAAAGTTTGCCTTCCCTCTAAATGGGAAAGCAAGTTCGAAATATTTCGCTGTGGCGATGGATGAAAGAACAATATCATGCCACACATGTAAAACAAGCTTCAAAACTTTACTCCGCACGAAGTGAGACGTCAACTTTAATCACAAAAGTCGACTCGTATTTTCTATCTGAATAATACGAGAAAAAAACCTATGTTTTCTTCGACGAACATCATGGAAGCAAAACATGTTTAGAATACACCCAGTGAGATGTAATGGAAATGCAAGTCAACTCCGACCGAGAAGTTAGAATTCTGTTGTCTTTCCCCCATCCCCGTCAGCGCCGCGTGGTGAAGCTGCGTCTTGTCGTGCAGTGAAGGGGGTTGCTAGTGAGCAAAAGAATCAGAACTCAAGGAACAGGACTGGGGAAGACGATTGGAATTCTGGAAATAGTGTATAAGAGAACACATCAGAAGAAGCGCGGGAAGAAAAGAGTTTGCGGGAAACAGATGACAAAGTTTGCTTCAACTGATGTTAAAGAATGTTTCATATTTGCAGGGGAGGTGCATGAGACGAAAGGAAAATGATAGAGGGTTGGAGAATAAATGGAAAGATATGGAATAACCAACGACTTTAAAGTTGCGTTCGGAAACTCGCGAACGAAGCGGAGAAGAAACATGGAATTTAATATTACAAAGATAGAATGTCTAAAGGAATGAAGTTCAGATAATTTAATTTTTACATTAATTTTCTTTGTTTATGTATTGGTACATTAGTTATGCATTAAATGTCGTATTATGCCGAACAAAGAATATATACTCCATACATGAATGCACAATACTTTATCAGCAGATCTAATGCCCTAAATAATTTACTGAACATTTTTCATGATCTATTTCTTCTCAAATGTTTCAAAGAAATAATTAGAATCTTTGTTTCAACTGACATTATTCGAATAGGAATGTGTCCCTTCATCAGATTCTTACGATACCTTCTGACTATGAGTTCACTATGTTTAAGAATTGAAAAGTGTAGTCGGATGAGCAATGTTCAGTAAATAAACATCAAATATTCATTTAAACAATCTCCAAAATCTTCCTCTGAAGAAGAACCCTCAAATCAATAAAACAAAGTTATATTTGTATTACGTAAAATTATGTAAAAGAGTGAGTAATTATATTTTTGTCAACTTTTGAAAGATTTTTATTCGTTAACATTATGGTTTTGCATCGAAGGAAGAGCGTGAAATATGATGTATTTGCGTTCAGTGGGTATGTTGTTTTTACTACGTAACTTTCTATGTACAAGAAACATAATACCGTTTGGCGACTTCCACGAGAAATTATATTTTGTGGGATTCATGTTCGTCCCTCCCAGGTGAAAATTTTATAACATCATATATTCACGAACGGGAACATGCACCGTATGCAAGATGACCTTACACGAAGAACATTCTCCTTCTGCTTCCAATAAAATAAACAAGAAATTCAATAAACATTACTTTTTTATTTACCTTCTCTATCCAGTCTACACTACCAATACCATACTATATCTACGCAGTAATGAACTATTGCGATACTTGACTATTTGACTGATTCATCATTTGAAATATTCAATGAACTTAGAACTTTAACTTCCGTAAAATGTATGACTACTAACTCTTGAACGAACAACGTAGTTAACTTTTTGAGAAACGGTTAACAAAGTTAAATTTCAGATGGACTAAGCATACTTGTGGTTTTCAATGTCTCCTCTTAGATGCAAGTCTTATCTAAGCCAAACGTTGCTACGAGTGTTGATACATAGTAATCGTGGAAGCGGGTGTAATTTCTAAAACTTATCACGATCAGTTATTTCTTTTAGATCACTTTGTCTTTTATAGGTGAGTGAATGTTACGAAACTAGATTGATTTTTGACCGAAGAATCTGCATTGCTATGAAATTTAATTTTTGATCTATTTAATGCACAGACGAATATGACATAACCACTTAATTCTTTTGAGCTCTCAAACGAATTCGTATTTTAAAATGAGTTTTAACAGGTTAACTGAGTGTGAATGATAACTTCTAGAGGAAATATTTCCTTCTATGGAGCTTCTTCTGATGATAAATTGCCGAGAGTTAACTGTCTTGCATTGAGACGGCGAAGGCCGCAGATAAGTCGCTCTGCTGTTTGGAAGCTTTGTCTGTTTCGGGGTCTCTAGCACGCTTGTGGAAGCATCCTCGTGACATATAGTGGTGGAAGCATCCTCGTGGCTGCGATTCACAGCCGATGAAATGCTTTTCTCTTGCACTGGAGATGTCCAACAATTTTAAAAATCATTTTGCGTTGCTGCGAAGTTCATGTTGTGGCCTTACTACCATAGTCACGGAATGCAAATCCGCTTTATTTACTTGGTAATTGTGGTGCTTTAGCAACATTATCAAAGCATGATAAATTAAAAGTCGTTTCTATGTTGCTCATTTTTTTATTATTGGTATTAGAAAGCTTTTTCGGCTGCATAGCAACCATCGTCAGTAACATACACTG